>ANCB02000560.1:0-12413 GCA_000331835.2 Trichoderma hamatum GD12 | reverse complement strand
GGGGGGGGTTTGTTTCCTGCTGCGTCTCGAAAACGGTTGAAGCTTATTTGGCGTGGCAGAACATTCTATGCACGTCCACTGCTGTGCTGCTATACATTCTTCTGAGATGGCGAAGTACAGCTTAAACTCAGAGACTAGAAGACCGAACGTCTCTGAATTTGGGTCATGCATGCTAGGTGTAAAGGTTCTCATAACGTGAGTTTCGTGTTGAAAGTGTCCTTGGATTCCGTCTTACTCCAAGAAGTATTGCACCACATCACCACGGTCTCCCCAAAGGGCCCAATCAATTGACGCATTAGCTTGCCAAACAGCGTATGTAGTTTGCACTCGGACTTGCGCAGTAATTCGGACCTAGCACTGCCATACCCTAAGCTGCATTCAGCCGACAGATTTGTGGCAGAGCTCATTCCCCCATCACTCCTTAACCATTATGTCCAAAACATTGTTGACAAGCTCAAATATTAGATCCCAGATCTGATCTGATGGATTAGTACCAGACCATTGTTTGATGATTAGTCGAAAAAAGTCAATGATTTGAAACTGTCGGTTGGCTTTATCGCCGAAGAAGAGTATCTAATCCGTCACAACTGCCGGCGTTGATCATATGACGAACCCCAATAATATGGCTTATCATAACAGGCGCTTGTGATATACTCATTCAAGCTTCCGAGTTTCGTGAGGCATTACGCTCTACCGACCCGGAGTGCTGGCTGTCAACAAAGCATTAATTCCATGTGCAATTGATATGACGTTAGACAAAATCACGTTCAGATGATCCTGGTACCGTTATCTCATTTGGTACGTACTGAGAATTACACAGAGGACAAGTGTAATGTTGCCAGAGATACCACGGAGCAATACAATCTGAATGGAAGATATGCCCACACAATAAGCGGCGGACACTGTCGCTATCCCGCATTACCTCCTCGCATATGACGCTAGATATGGTAACAAAAGGGGGTTAGCTCGAAACAAATCCATCACTTCCTTCGGAGTAAGGGGCCAACCAAGTATGAGACGAGTCGAAGATCGGATTCTCGCTACATGTCGCCGCCATCTTCGCTTGCTTATATGTGGTCGATGGAGCTGCTAAATCTAAACGCCCCAGATCGCTGTTTTTAGACCTTGTGCTGCTTGATGACCCTGCATCCTCCACATCCCTAGCATTCGCCAGATCATGGCGTTCGGCGATTTTGAAACTGCATTTTTTTTCCCTCATCTTTAGCTCCCGATGCACGAGAATTTTTTACTCCTCAGTTGAGGAAAACGCATAGACATACATGGTAAGGAACAGGGACAATACAATTATAAACGCGAATAGGATGTAATATGGGGACCGTCCCTGCCTCGATAGATAATAGTTAGGGTTGAATGACAACAGATTCGTCGGTGGGACAATTGCTTCTTGATCCATAAATGATATGCTTAAATCTCCTCGACTGCACCAAACACACGTTCAGTGCGGATATATGTATCAGGCGCTGGGACCTAATCTCATAACGTCACTCTGGCATCATTAAAAGCGTCATCTACTTGGTCTGTGGGGGCCGAACTTCCCAAATGATGCGCCCACGATGTTCTTGAGGTTGTAAAGATGGTTACATTCTCCCTATCAATTCGGCAGTTAAATTAACATTCTCCTCCGTCTTGCTCAGTTCGATCTGGCAGGTGTTTCTTGCTTAACACTTGTTCCTGGAAGGTAGCAGCGCACTTGCAGCGATAATAGAGAGAAATGAACTCGGGAGAGTTAGTTGAGGCTTACTGCCAAGGACACTTTTGTCTTTTTCATAATCTGGAACAAGACCTGTTAACACTCCGTATATCCCCGTCTCAGGGTTCTGCCAATAGTGTATTTAAGCTACAAATGAATTATTTGCAACATCCAATCTAATACTGTAACCAAGTTTTGTAATAGCAATCCCACAGATACAGATTCTACCAAGAGCGTTACAAGTCATCAAAATATACGCTATACCCCGCTTTCCTACCTCACCGATGGCGCGCAGTGGGGCTATGAGCCTCTTTAGTCCCATAATACTTTTAACTACTAAGAAGTACCTACGCCAAACGACAACCGACGAATTGCTCTAATAGTTGCTTAAATATTTTGTGCATTTTTGGCTTTTAAGACCTACGTAAGTATAACTTTGTATCTGAAAGTACCAGCCAGCTGTTTCAAACATCGAGTATAAATGCGCAGAGGAAGCCATATATGCTCAGAACAATATAATAAGCGACCGCTACTCAAGTTCAAAATTTGCCTCTATTATACTAGCAGTTGTTGTAGACATAATTAAGCAGTCACAAGTTTAAAGCAGCTGAGTCCCTGCACCATGGCGGATCCCACTGCGGGCGAGCCCCGCGATGCCAAAACGATCAATGCGTTTGGTGAAGCCGAGCGCGACGGCGATGGAGATGAATCGACGGGACAGTCGGGTGCCAAAGGATGCTGAGAAACGAACGGCTAAGCGCACCAGACGAGCTTCGTCTACGGATACGGATTTCGAACCAACTATCAATTTTAGAAGCGAAACCGCTGGAGATGATAGCGAGAGGGCGCTGCTCGGCAGAGTGTTGGAAGATTTAAAGGATCTTAAGGGAGAGTCTATCAAGCAACAGGAATTGATCTGCAAATTAGAACGCGAAATAGTGAACACGAAGGAACAGCTGAAGCAGGTGGTGACACAGCTCGAGGCGACAGCACGAACTACTATCGCGTCTCCGTCTCTCGCGCATGGTCAAGCATCGTATGCCGACGTCGCGCGCACCCCACCCGACAGTCTCCCAAGCAATATTCGAACGCTATCGTCGGGTGTCACGACACCGTCGAATAGTTCCGAATCACTCTTCTGCACCATTGATGTGTCGAACGTAGGCGTTGAAGAGCGCAGCCGTGTTGCACCCGGCGAGATTCGAGTTGCTGTGGAAAGTGAAGTCCGTGAGGAGAAGGAGTCGCCAGCTTGGCGATGTCGGGCTGTTACGCAAGACGTCAAAGCCTCTCACCGGATCAGGATCATATGCAGGGACGAGGCCGAACATCTAATGATCAATTTGCAGATTAGTTCCTGTTGCTTGATAGACTGTTAAGATCCTTTAACTCTTCCAACACTCTGCCGAGCAGCGCCCTCTCGCTATCATCTCCAGCGGTTTCGCTTCTAAAATTGATAGTTGGTTCGAAATCCGTATCCGTAGACGAAGCTCGTCTGGTGCGCTTAGCCGTTCGTTTCTCAGCATCCTTTGGCACCCGACTGTCCCGTCGATTCATATCCATCGCCTTCGCGCTCGGCTTCACCAAACGCATTGATCGTTTTGGCATTGCCGGGCTCACCCGCCCCACCTGCCTGGTTTACCTCGCAGCGGGATCCGCCAGGGTGCAGAAATCGGCTCCACACGACAACAAACAGATTGATAAAGTACGTAGCTCTTAGGCCTTCAGTAGGGCTTAAAAATGCTGTCCTGAAACTGGTTGAAACAGTAGAAACCGAAAATCAAGTCTGTATTCGCCAGGAATACAGTGATGTTCATAATTGGCTTCCTCTTTTCCTCTTTCTGTCTTTCTTTAAAGAGAAGGTGCACGAACCCTCGGTACCTTGCAGTACTCTACAGTACTCGAAGGAAACTGGACCACCAGAAGTGGCTGATGTAATGGCTTAAGAAGCATACGGACACGAAATTATCCAAAATCCAGACCCTTCTAAGAACCTATAGGGGCATTGGAATCTAGCTCTCTTCACTGTCCCTGAGGCAGCCGAATTTCTCATCCGCGGACGCGAGAAGGAATTCCTTAATTGGTATTTCTGATATAGCTCCTACACCACCGATACTCTCATATCTCCTGATCACGCCGAGCGTAACGCAGTAGCACTATCGAAACTAGGATATCTGCACTCCATGACAGAATTCCTCAACGGTAATATTTGGCGCGAGATTAAGTATTTCAACCCGCTGAGAGACAACCCAATTCGAGTTCCCTTGACAGTGCTTTAGGGAGAAGCCAGTATAATATCTGAGGAAGTTAGCCAGAGCCTATAAGGGCCTACGGCAACTTCTGTCAAGACGATATTTGTACCAAAAGCCGGACATTAGTTAGGTGAGTTTTAACCCAACGAGGTCCCATATCAAGATGTGTCATTTACAATTCAATAGCGGACAAAAACCCAAAGTGGTTAACGACTTTTATTAATCAAAATGTTACTAGCTCTGCTGTTAAGCCTTCTGTCGCCAATCTAAGCTATTTAGAAGATCAAGTCACCATGATTTAGATAATATTTATTAAATAATCACGGTTTCTCAGCCGTTACATTTTTCTAAGAACCACGTGCAAGGCAGTCTAGCATAGAAAGGAAAATCGGACTGTTTCTTAGAAGCGCACTTTTATTTAGCAGAACTGTTCATGGTTTTGCATGCTAAGAGATCAGCTATCTCGGGTGGGAATTCAGAGCCGGTGTCAAAAAGATTCCGGTATACAGATGGTTCACGCTTTCGGAACCGAGAAGGCAGACAGTATAGAATTAGGGGCATCAGTTAGAGGCTTCAATTAGCACCCGACATGTGAGTAATATTATATAGCCCGAAATTCATTTATTCTGGCTCCAAGCACTATATACATGTAAGTTGGCACCTTTTGTAGTCAACATCACCACTTGCAAACTTTTTGATTTAGCCACTGGTGTGGTGCCGTAATGATGCGCCTACATCCTTTGTGTAGGTGTAGACAAGACGCTTCGCCCAAGAAAACCATGTCAAAATAGCTGTGTATCGTGAACAGCACCCGGTATTTTCACAGCAGGTGCATTTTATTATACAAATTACCAGAGATGAATTAATGATAATAATAGTATATAACAAAGAGACGTAGTTATATTAATCATCTATACCACGGAAACGCTAAATCGTGACACTACGCTCCGCCTTGGGGCGTCGATCAGCCGCCTGCTCTAGCTGCAAACGTGCAAGCTCCCACTGCTAGCCCGAGGTAAACGATTTGACAACCAACTACCAGCATCACCACATGCTACACTCTCCACCACACATGCAATCGTTGCTTAGATCCAACGCATTGCCGCCAATCCGCTGCCGAAGCTCAGCTGCTGTTCGTCGCAATTGGCCACATAATGATTGCGCAGCACTCGAATACGCAACTTGCAGGCGTGCGTGAGCCTGTTTCGCACCGCTGCCGCCTGTCGCCATGGCCGTTAGAGCCTGCGCATATACCTTTTCACGATCTGTGTGGTTGAGATGCGCCATGTCTCTGGAGCGGAATCGAAGCAGCTCTTGGCAGCGTGATCTGATACCGTCGCGGATGCTGATGAGGCTTGCGGCGTCGTCAGCAGTGATCCGCTGGTCGCCACAGATGGAGGCCAGCACGGAATGGGCCTCACACGAGCTGGACGAAGCCTCATTGGAGCAGGCACACAGATCACCGCCGGTCCGCTCAAAAGTTGCACATGCACTGCCGGCAACGGCGCCTATGTCGATGGCGCCCCGTGTGTCGCGGAGCACAACCGCCTCAAGGGCGTCGCACACAATGTCCATGCAGGCGGCCACGCCCTCATATCCAGTCGTGGCCCCCACGGCAAAATATGCGTTGTCCGCGCAACCCATTCGCGTATCGTTACACAGATCGCCGGCGTCGTGCCCAAGTGCAGATGCAATGTACAGCCATGACGGCACTTTCTCCTCCCAATCAGTGCCGCTGGCGAGCTCGTAGTGCATCAGGATGTCCCAATGCGAGGCATACACCCACGCGCGCAGCGTCAGGCCCCGGACCAGCCCCAGGCTCGACAGACACCCGGCATGCCAGTCCAGAATCGTTGGCCATTGTATAACGAGCTCCATGGTTGCAACCACCCACCGAGCCAGGCTTGCGTGGCGCGCAACGTCGCCGGCGTAGGCTGTGAAGTCGCTATCTCGGACCTTTCCATGGTCCAATGCGGCGAGGTAGGTTCCAAGTACCGTCAACTCCAGTCCGTCCGTCAGCGTGTTGATGTGGTTGTTCATGAAAAAGTAATGCAGCAACACGGTTTCGACTGAGCCACGCGCGCCCTTTGCCACTTCCTGGCTGGATTTGCCGCTCGCCTTCTCGATCTGGCGGAGACCTGGTCCAGCCAGCCACAATGCGTCGGCGAAAATCTGAGGCGTCGCGCCTGCCCACATGCCACGTTCGTATGCCAAGACGATTTGCTCTCTGGTGGGCATGCGCGAGCGGACCGCCTCCCCTTTGGGAGGGGCATTTGCAACGGGGGCTTGGGCTGCGGATGCTTCAAGCAGTTTTGTCGATGATCTGAGCTGTCTTGTCGATACGATGGGCTGTTCCTTTGGTGCTTTGGCCTGTCTCTTGGACACGCCGGCTTGTCGTGTCAATGTGCTGGGCTTTTGTTGTTTCGCTGATTTGGTCCGTTTCGTCAATGCCCCAATGGCGACCTCGATTGACAGGGATTGTGCCTGTCCAGACGACTCTAGCTTCTGATTGCCGCACGAGCACCAGTGCGTTATGGGACCAGCGTCGTCCTCGATCGGCCGGCTGCGCTTATACCCGCTTACTAGTCCCTTCTCTACCGATTTCCCGCGCAACTCTTTCACTGCGAGATCCAAAGCCCAAGCGGCCCAACCATGCTTCAGCACATACAAAGAGAGAGTGTCACACATATCCGCCATGTGTGATTTGTCACCGCTTGCTGATGCACGCTCCACCTTTCCGTGGTGCACAATTCGTCCCCTCCCGTCAAGCCACCGCAGAACGACTGTTGTGTCACGACTTGCAAGCTCTTCTCGCAGCTGGCGCAGAAACTTGCTAGGGAGTGGCCTCTGCACTCCAGCGGCACACCCAACGCACATCTTCATGCCCTGCCGGCAGACCCTCATCCTACAGACTTGGCACAAGGTGATATTGGTGATGTCAATGTCAACTTGGCCGACACCACCACATGATTTGCCTTCTGCAGGCCAAGAAGGGTGGCCACCATCTTCCAGTTTAGGCATTTTTTCTTAATTTATTTTCCGGCACGCTCTCACTGTAAAGAACGTGAAATGCTTGCCCGTTTGTGTTTGATCCCCTTCTACCGCTTGATTGGAAGCAAATACAGCCACTTATATATCTATTTCTTTTTATCACTGCTATCTTGGAGAGCGGGGACCGTTCCCAGTTGGTTGGTACTTCGTAGAGGCCCCACGGTTATCAGCCCACCGACGCCGGGGTTGCGGATGCAAATTGGCTTCCTCTTTGTTCCATTGGCCGGTTCAGGCCATCATCCCAGTTGTGCCTTCGCTCAATGGTCATCCGAATCCGGATTTAATGTTGATTTTACGTGATATAGGCTGCTGGTTGCTGCTCGTGGGGGCCTAGGGCTGAGCAGATTGGATATCGCTTCCACGTGGAACAGAATGATTGGCATCTGAATATGTGTTTATATATCTCGGGCTACTAGCAGGCCGCTGTCACCGGAGCTTAGTGCTATTGGTGCTTTCTGTCATAGTTACAAGCGTCATTGTGGAGGATGCTCTTGTTCAGAGCTACTGTTTTAGGTGCATATTATTGGCCTCTAGCTACATGTCTGCACTTGACGTGTATTTATTTGCCTCATTTGCCAGTCTGATTTGCCATCATTCAACGCCCTAGTGTCAGTTGATGTTTGCTCTAACACGTCATTGCAAACAGCATCATCAGCATGGAGGACATGCTTCTCCTCTGGATCGCCCACGCTGGCTTCAGCGTGTATATTAGTCTTAGGACCGTATATCGCCTGTATTTTCATCCGTTGTCTCATATCCCCGGCCCTAAGCTGAGAGCATGTACGCATCTATACGAATTTTACTAGAATGTCATTCGTCCGGGCATGTTCTTGTTTGAAATTGAGAGGATGCACCAACAATACGGTCAGACGCGTTGGGTACTTCCCTTGAGCAACCAAGCACACTGACAAGACTTGGATGGCACAGGCCCCATAGTGCGCATCAACCCACGAGAAGTTCACATTAGCGACCCCGACTTTTACGACGAGATCTACGCTTCGAGCAGTCGAAAGCGAGATAAGGATGTAAAATACGTCCCTACATATGCCTTGCCCGGTTCCATGGTGGCGGCCGTAGGCCACGAGCAGCACCGCTTCCAACGAGGCATTCTCAAGGACTTCTTTTCTCGACGTTCTGTCGCGGAGCTGTCCAACTCTGTGAACGAACGGGTGCAGAAGCTCATGACGCGTTTGGAGGTGGCCCGGATTAACCAGATTATCGTATCCCTTGATGATGCCTTCTCAGCGCTATCATCCGACATCATCACAGCATACTGCTGCGGTAAGGATTGGGACTTCATTGAAGATAAAAACTTCCGCAGTGACATCCGCAATGCTGCTGAGAATGCGATAGAGGTCACACATATCTCGCGCTTTATCCCCTGGCTAGTCTACGCAATGAGTGCCCTTTCTCCACGAACGATGGCAATGATCATGCCGGGGAAAGAAAAACTTTTCGAGCTCCTTGAGGCATTCTTAGAGTATGGAAAGATGGAGTCACACATGGGGAAGAGAAAGACAATGGTGGCCACGTTGGCCGATCCAAGCATTCCAGCAAAGGAAAGAGACTACTATCGGCTGAGAGATGAAACGTTTGGCCTCCTTGCTGCTGGGGCAGAAAAGACCGCGCGAGTGCTAACTGCTGCTTCCTTTTATCTGGCAAACGATCGTAGAGTGCGGGAGACACTGCAGGCAGAGCTGAAGCAGGCTATGCCTACTCTGGACAACAGGCCAACATGGGCTGAGCTTGAACAGTTGCCTTATTTGGTACGTACCACAGTCATCCTCGAACGCTTGAAATGGTGACATAGAGCTCACTGCTTACCGCCAGAATGCTTTTATCAACGAATCTTTGCGGTTGGCTTATGGAATAACTGCACGACTTCCACGAGTGGCGCCGACGGAATCTCTACAGTACAAGGAATACACAATTCCTCAGGAAGTGAGTGATGAATACTCAACAAGTTCCCTCTATTTTTCTTGGCTTCACCGTCTAACCTACATTCCGTAAAAAGACCCCCGTCAGTAGTTCCATATACTTTATCCACGGCAATGCGTCCGTCTTTCCAGAACCGGACACATTCCGCCCCGAGAGGTGGATTGAAGCAGCGGAGAAGGGAGACAACCTCAAAAGATATCTGGTAACATTTAACCGAGGAACCAGGGGCTGCATTGGCATCAAGTATGCATTAAACTAAATCCTCTCCAATTCAGAACCCTGATTGCACCTATGCTGACTAACAGCTCCAGTCTTGCCCACCTGGAATTGTTCCTCACTATTGCCCATTTCGCCCATCGCTTCAATATGGAGTTGCACGACACGGTACTGGATGACATGCGCATTGTCCGGGACATGACCATGGGCGTGACAAGGCGAGGCGGTGTCAAGGTCTATGCTAAATTATCGCGGGTTGATGAGTAGCTGTGATTCCCCTGACTTGGATCTTTGCTAGGGGCCGCACGCCCGCAGTGCGAAATAGAGGGCAATTTCGCGCAACTCGAGATCCGCGGGCAGCATGCATCTACGGCTGCAATTATCAATACTTTGTTTGCTGGTGAAGCGGCAGCGAGTCTTGTTGCCTTTTTTTTTGCGGGGAGTGACCGTCACTGCCATTAGCTAATAATTCCCAGTATCCCGGATTCGCAACCCGTGCTGATTCCAAGAGCTTGGCAGCCAGTGATATTTTGAGCTTCAACGTAAGTCGTGTGCCGCCTCAATCCTATGATTGCCTCCCATTGGTTACCAGACCAAAGGATCCCAAACCCTGTCCAACGGCGTCTGGCGGTGTGAAATTGTCTGGCAGCCAAAAGCGGATAGCTCTCTCGGGCTGAAAGCCACAAACCCCGGACCCATCCCTTTCTCTGCTTCGTCTCGTGCTTGCGGCCTGTCGGACTGTACGGATTTGTACGTCGCGCCCCACTGGCCTCTCTGGCAGCTGAGAACCCCCTGGCTAGCGGATTCTCAGCTGTTTAAAATGGTACCCCCTTTCAGTTCACCTCGCGATACTTGAAACCAACACCAACACCATTGCCGTGACCAACAGGCGGATCGTAGCTGCGCGATGGGGGCCGCCGGAAAGCCTGTGGGTGATAACCCGAATCGCAATTCTCTGCTCGACCTCAAGAACTTCCAGTTCACTTTTGACTGCTCCAATTGTATTGAGCCTGATGTAGGTTGCGGCATCTCTGGATCTGTGGCTGCTAGCTATTGGCTACAGCTCTGCTCCATCTGCATACATGTTATGTCGCTTAATACGATACTTACGCGACATCGTGCAGTCATCGTCGGAACTAGTGTAGGCGGATTGTGATATACTCGCCGTGCCCGCGGAATTCTAACCCGTCTCTATGAATTAGAGACGACGACTCCATGTCTTTGTCCGACAGCGTGCTAGCTTACCCACACGAATTTGGCCGCACCTATCACGCATACCGAGCAGGATGTAGGGCCACCCGTCGTCTGCTATCTTCTCGACGCCAAGCTGACCGTAGCCCTTGTGCCCGCAGCATACGCTTACCCCAACGATATTCCAGAACAGGAACGACTTGCGTTCCAGGGACCCATCATCAAGAAACTCTTTGGAGACAGGCTCTACTTTGCCCCGCTCTCCCAAGCGAAGCCTCCGCAGTTCATCCTCGATCTCGCCACGGGAGTTGGCGATTGGGCCATCGAAATGGGCGACCTATTCCCCTCGTCCGAGGTAATCGGCACAGACCTTTCGCCGATCCAACCCGACATGGTGCCTCCAAATGTCAACTTTTACGTCGAAGACTCGTAGGTGACAGACGCGACTGAGAGATAACACCCCCACTAACCATCCGCGTCTTGCAGAAGTGATCAGTGGGACTACACAGACAAGTTTGGCTACATACATACCCGACTCACAGCCGGTAGCTGGTGCAATTTCGAGAAAGAGATTGCCCAGCAGGCCTTTGATGCCCTCGAGCCCGGCGGCTGGCTCGAATCCCAAGAAATCGAAGCCGTCTTCGGCTGCGACGACGGCACCCTGGACCCAAGCGGGCCAATGTGCACATGGCTCCACGAGATGAGAGTCGCCACGGAGAGCTTTGAGCGCCCTGCTATCTTGGGCTCCACTCTCAAGGAAGTATTCGAGAGGGTTGGCTTCGTTGACGTGCAACAGCTCATCTTCAAGATCCCGATGAACGAATGGGCCAAGGACGAGCGCCTCAAGGAAATCGGACGGATGTGGGGAGAAAACTTTTTGCAGGGATTGAATGGCTTTTCTATCCAGCTTATGAATAGGGTGTATGGTCGAACTCCGGCTGAGATTGAGGTTAGCACAGATCCAACATTTCCTTCACATTATCCATCCACCATACTTGCAGTGGTGAGATTCATCTTGGGGCATTTCACTGACCTATATTTTCCTTTCTTTAGCTCTCTCTGGTCAAGATCCGAGAGGAACTGGCGAACCCGCAGATACATGCCTACATGCCCGTTTTCGTTGTGTGGGGAAAAAAACCATTTATTGGAGAGCAAACAAATACTATGATGACCTAAAAAAAATGCGAAAGGCAAATACGCGCGCATGCATAGTTCATTCCCGCAAGGGCAGCAATTCTCTGTACTACCAGAATTAATTAGGGATTTATAATGGGCATAATGTTCAATAATAATAGACAAGTGCTTTAGGCAAGGAAGTGGAATAAACAAGTATTATTCTCATATGTCGCCAACTAGGTAAAAGAACGCCGGACAACAAAATGAATTAAAGACTGCATCACGTAAAAGTTTCGGAGCAGTATAAAACCTTCAATCACCAGAGTACCTGGCATTAAGCATCACATCCTAATGTTGTCTATCGAACGCTAATAAACTTCATTTTGAGCCTGTTGACGCTAAATTAGGAGTCGTATCATATGTTGCTCACTTCCTGAGCCATTTTGCAGAGCCTCCGAAGCACTCCATTTCATTCTGAAGTCTCCTAACGGACCATTGAGCTCTCTATTTACATGCAGAATTTATTCTACTCTTTCACACCTGCTTGTTTCAATCGCGACACAATACTTATATGACCACCTTTAGCAGCAAGCTGTAAGGCAGTATCCATATATGCTCCTGAGCTAGCAGATGTGTTTACATCAGCCCCGGCGGCCAAGAGCCTCTCGACGACATCTAGATGGCCACTTTGAGAAGCAGCTTGTAAGGCAGTTGGATTTTCCGGTATATTGTGCGTATTTACTTCAGCTCCCGCAGCTAAGAGCCTTTCAACCAGGGTGGTCATCAATTCCATTCCATCAATTTGACAGCGAAATTGAGTTACGTTGACTGCTTACTCAGCATTTTGCCAGTGGAGTTGAAAAAGTTGATCAATGTCACCGGCAGATTGAGTTGATTTCATCAAGTTGAAGACGTTGAGCTATCCACCCCTTGTCCAGTGA
>KQ479219.1:0-12447 GCA_000331835.2 Trichoderma hamatum GD12 | reverse complement strand
CCCCGACTCCCTTTTCGCTGCTTCTAGGAGCACATCGCCACTTATGCCATAAGGCATTTCACACCCCGACTCTTTCTCCGGCTTTTAGCCGTCTCCGATTACTTCTTAGGCGCAGTTTTGCTGCCCAGCCTAACACTACAAGCACACTGCCTACGAGTTCTTTATGACAACCACAAACAACTAAAATAACTTCAAGTGCAAGCTATTTAAAGTGGGCTCGACTCTACAGCTTATCTTTATAAGTGCAAGAGAACAGGCCACGGCTGTTTAAATTGTTTGAACTACGAGGCACCAGATAATAGGTTTTTTCCCTGCTTCTCTCGCAAGCAGGTTTTCCTAGATAAATAATTTTCCTTTGTCAGCCACGCGTCGCGAATGACGAACATATATGTATATATTTTACATAGAACCTAGTCAACCCGCCGAGTATTTGGCTAAGCCATGGTCGTTAATCAAAAACAAACAAACAAACAACAAACATCAAATCTTGTGGTTGTTGGATTTGTTTATTTGAATGTGGAAATAGCTTCAATTTGATTGATTGATTGATAGATTTGATTGATAGATTTGATTTGACGGCAGCCTTGCTGCTAACTTATCGTTCTTTATTAACATGGTGTAACGATCCGCTATACCGTTAAGCCAAACAGGGCAAAAGATTAGGCCAATAATCAGTATTGTAGCAATTACTGTAACGGAACCAGCTATTATAAGGGATTCAACTGTTACGGGGAACCAGGTCGTAACACATGGTGGTTGATTCGCCGAGCATGGCATCTATCAGGCTCTACGTGAAGCTTGCTTGGATTTACGATCTAGAAATATTAGGGCCGCAATCGATGAGGAATCTAGCTTTGGGTTGGGTGACGAGAGAGGAGAAGGCTGTGTTAGCTATATATATCAGAGCACTCCGTGATGCACTTCGGGGTAGCTTGGTCATTTTCCCCTGATGGCAATAATGGAGTGATCATATCTTTAACTCGCTCAACACGGGTTCAGACTACTTTACGGTTGTCACCACCCTACCGGAGCCCATCCGGACCACTCCCGGGGTCGGCAAGTAATACCTTCCCCTGGAACGCTGGGAGGACTTCGGACAGTTAATGCACACGTTCGCGTAGACCCTCTCCACCATCGACTTCCAGTACCCCTCAAAAGACAGCGCTGACTTCAATTCATGTATGAAATCAAGTATATCAAGTAAGTCAAGTAAGTAGACCAACCAATTTATTTCAAGTAAGTAAGTACATGATGCCTTAAACTTGATATACTTGAAATGCCGGATTTTATGGGATTTTTCATATGATAGCCCCTGGAGTGCAGCGTGAGGGGGTTGATCAGTGAGCGGGCAAAATATAGGGTAGAGCAACGAGCTGATGCTATAACCAGTCGGATCGAACCCATGACGACCGGGCTCCAAGGGGTCCCCATAGCTCCACTGTTTTGTTTACTGTCATCCACACGCGTCGAGCTTCAGTTGGAGTCAGGGTTGCCATTTTAATCTTTAGTTTTTAGTTTTTAGTTTAGTAACTAAAGTTAATTAGTTTTTTAGTTACTAATTAACTAAAAGAATTAGTTTTAGTCAGGCTATTAACTAAACTAATTATATTAGTTACTAAAATTTTAGTAACTAAAGATTTTTTAAATATTAAATATCTTTTTATATAATTTTTTTAAAATTATAAAGTTATATATATATAATAGCTATTATAATTTATTATAAAAAGGTTAATAATAATAATATAAAATATATATATTTAATAAGTAAATTAAAATTAATCTTTTTTTAGTTACTAAAGATTAATATTTTAGTTTAGTTTTAGTCAGGCTATTAACTAAACTAAAACTAAAATTTTAGTAACTAAATTAGTAACTAATTTGCAACCCTGCCTGCACCTCAATCCATCCAAGAGCATGTAATATCCAGTTATTTACTCCCTTGTGCTCTGCAATAGAACTCAGCAACTTCCTTTTTTTTTTTTTTTTTATCATTTACTGCTATATTCTCACTTACCTATCTTCTCAGCCATGTCACTCACCTAATAACCCCTCTTGTTATTAGCGCTCTCCCACGGGAATGTATTCAGCCGCAGAAACCAGAGCATCCTAGTAACCATGTTCGCCGCTAATAATAATCGCTCTTTCCTTAAACCGGTACTAAATGTGCTTGCATTAATCTTCATATTTAGTGTTTCTGTTAATGCCGCCACTATTAGCACTAATATTAGCATCACATCGCAGAGCGGGTCCCCAAGGCAGCTCTCAAGACAGCAGTACACTGTGGCGTAATAGTCCAGCACTTTCTAATCTTCGTTATACCGCTAAACTTCATTAGATCCCGCCTGTACAAGGTCAGGAACTCGCTCAAACAGTATCTTGCATCCAAAGTCAATCCGCTGCCTCTTGACCCTCTTGGGCCCTGAAAGATTCGCCGCCATCCTCGCTTCTGCTTCCATGGCTGCCCTCTTTAGGTTGTCTGGCCGCTTTGTGAATGTGCTTGTGCTTACCGGTGTCGGTGCTAATCCAATGAACCGCACGGCCCATAGATGCGATAGCTTTCCGCCATATGACCCCGGAACCCATTCGATGCCAACTAAGAGCAAGGCCATTGCAATGCTGCCAATCCACTGCTCCGCCTGCATCTTGGATGTGCTTGAATCTTCTATAGCTGCCTTAATAAGCGACGGCCAAGTGGCGTGAACTGATAAGACTGCTCGAATCTTAAGGAAGCCCTTGGTGCCTGTATCTTTACCACGTTCCACCAGCGCGAAATAGAGTTGCCTGGCATAATCTCGCCTTATCATGCTTGATACTTTGGACTTCTCGTTAAAGTTAGCCTTGCTTATTATGGCGAGAATCTAATAGGAAAGTTTCTCGTATTGTCTAGAATGTTAATCAATTAGTATACATGCACGTAGTTAATATAGTCAGTTAAATAAGAAAGATTAATAATAAAATAGGAGAAGAAGATAATGAAATGACTTACCACCAGCTAAACGGGGTACCACACTGCTCCCACGCCTCCAAGGCCGCCGCAGCTTTCACAATAACCTTGATCTCTGTTAATGCATTCCTACTATGTAAGCCCTGACTGAGACTGCGATAGAGCTGATAGCTTATAAACGCAATTGTTTCCGGCACCTAAATATCACGGAACACCTGGTTAAGAAACGCCGCCAACCCCCCTGCGCCGTCTATACGCTGCCCACCCAGCTCGGAAAACCACAACTGGCTATGTCTGCCGGCAGCCACAGCTAGCCCGTAGTAGTACACGAGCGCCGGGATATGCATTAGCACAAGCCAGCCATCTTTTCCGCGCGGCCACCTGGAGAGATTAAGAAGCTCCTTGCCCTTTTGCAAGTTAAGCATGTGAGGTGAGATGTGCGGCCATCCTTGCGTGCGCAGGACCTCCATCGTCCCGAGCAGCCCAAACACCTTGGACAGGAGCACTCTCGGGTCACTGGTAAAGCAGAAGTTCCCCAGCCGATCAAGAGCGGCCACGCCCTCTGATAATGCCAGCCCAAGGCCCTTCGATCCGCCCTCTTTAAAGCGACGGTCCATCTCGCTAATAGCAAGCTCAATCATCCTCGCAAAAGCCGTCAGCACCCCTGGAAACACCGCCGGTGGGAATTTCCTAAGGATCCTCAAGTACAACTGCTTCTCTTTAAGGAACAACCGCATTACCTGGAATATAGGCTGCAGAATACTGCCAAAGTTTCAGCGCTCCTAAACCAGCCGCGCCGCGTTAACAGATATAACCTGCTTAAAACAAAAGGCGAACTTACTCTCCGCTATTGAGGCTTCTACTCGCTGCCTCTCTCTCACAAACAGCGTTAACGCCGCCGGATTCTTTAGCATCTGCCCCCCCCCCTCACATATCTCAGGAGCCGCTGCTGCTTTGCCCGCCATTAAGCTGTGCAAGCGGCCTCGGCCGCGGGGATTATAAGCGCCGCTGTTGCCGATCCTTGGCTAGCAAGCAAGTTATCTTCCCGTTGGCAGAAAGACTGCTTAAGGTTTAAGTAGCCCTGGAAGAAGCTAAAGGACAGCATATCCGCGCCCTGGTTCTGGTGGCTATATTCAACTTCATGATAGTGAATAAGTTATAATCCAAGAAAGCAGGTGGGCTGTCTAAGGTGAAGTTTCTATACGCTGGAAGGAAGCCGAGCGGGTAAAAGGTATAGTTACTGCTATAAAACTCCTTCATCACCTGGTCCTAATCCGCTAGCAGGCAAACCACAGACCCTGATTAATCTGCGGCTAAGCAGTAGACGTCCACTGCTAGTGCATATAACACGTAATTAATATTATTAATATTATAATTCTTTTTAAAAGCCTTCTATAATTACTTAAGGCCATTGCTATATAAACCATTGTCCTCGTCGCCATTATCCTTGTCATAGTAATTATAATTATTATCAGGTATGAATAAGGATTCTAGCTCCTCTTCCCAGTTTCTCTTAATAATCTCTTCAAATTCTTTCCCTCTCCCCTCTTCCACATCTCTTTCAATAACATAAACAAGAGGCGCCACCTGTACTGCTACTGCTTCTGGAGTCATATCTATATAAGAGCTGGGCCCCCGAGCCAACGACATTTAAGCAGTTAAGGTGAAACAGCTGGCGCCAACCTCCATTGACTAACTACGGCTCCCATCTATCCACTCGTGAAAAGCAGCGTCATTTCTAGCATTAATATTATTAATATTACTAGCAGCATTATTAGCATCTATAGCAGCTATAGAGCTCTCCTCCTCTGCGTCAGCCGTATCCTCTCTATCGCTTTCCTCGCTTTTATCCTCTTAATTAGCATAAACTATTAACTAAACCTCCTGTTCAAGGTTCTAGATATCCAGGTTTACTTTAATCTTAATATTCGCCCTATAGTTATACGCATAAAACGCCGGCTGGTTATTAACCTAAAAGGGATCATGCAACTGCTGCTTTACAAGGTCCGCCCAGCCCTCTATAAAAAAGTGCTAAAACATCACGCATTTATTAAAAGCAATTATTTGCAACTGTTAGCCTCCTAAGACCTATCCCGGCTCTATTACCTCCTTAAAAAACTTGCTATGAAAAAACATATTAATAATATAGGATATAATCGTCTCCGCCCAGTGCCTGGCAAGGGCGCTGCGCTGTATTACTCCCTTCTTCTTTTAGCTACTCGGCGCCAGCGGCTGCAACTGCTTAGTAATTAAATATATTACAATAAACCAAGCCTTGCGCATTGCGCCTGAGGCAATTCAAAACATATGCCCGGTCAAGTTAAACAGTATTCCCTTAACATATTTAACGCTGTATAAAGCCTGCTATTATCAGAAGGAAATTATAATATTATTAAAACAGTAGCTGTCACGGCAGATTAGTTAAAGTGGCCGGCTGATAATGCTAACAAAGTCAAGGCGGAATACCGGGTAGTATTAATCTTCTGCGCTAATAAACCCTCCCTCTTGCTCCTATAGTTTAATGTATATAATCATTGTAAGATATCAATTGCTCAGACGCCGTTAAAGTCAGATGCGTTTACCTTTGCAATAAAATCATAGACTAAAATAATAATAAATTAAGGCGTTAAAACATACACACGCAGCAAGTCAATGTTATCAAAAATAACAGGAATAATACACGCGCTCCTTAATAAGATTTACAATTCACGCCGGGTTTTACATACACTTTATCTTATATACTCCCAAGGTATAATCAATCTTCCATTTCTTCAGCGGTTAAAGCCCTTCTTTATCTTCTATATGCTGGCTGCTGCCGTGGCTTTCATCTTCTTTACTATCTGTGAGGTAAATATCGTCAATTGATGCAGGGGACACATAGCTACCTAAGCTATTTTCATCTTCTTAGTCGAAAGGTATGCCGGTACCACAATCATCGGGTATCTCTAAATCAAGCAACATTAACATATTAGCAGGACTTGGTGTTATAGCTCTGTTACTTTATTGTTATTAGATAGATGTAAACATAAGTTATCTCAACTTAGTCTAGTTATATCTACATTACTCTTCTTATCCTAATACTATATAGTATAACACTAAGCACGGCGTAGCGAATTTGCCAGACATACTCAGGGGCAGCCGTCTGGACGTTTTCTTTTCTTTTTCTTTACTACCCGCGCCCACTGCAGGTAGCAAGACCCTAAGCAGAACACTATTTTTAACCCTAACCGTATCCCCTTGGTTTGGAAAACGCCTTACAATTGCAAAGAAAACTATACTAGAGTTGAATTACTCTGCGCTCGTAGGCTTCTTAATAGTACGAAAACCCTAGTCCACTGTACAGTAAATACTAAAAAACCATGTAGTTAATAAATGCCCTTTTAGGCTGCGCAAAAATACATATTAGCCATCTAAACTTGACTTTCTCATATACAAGGTTTCACCACGAACTGGTCGCAGCTCCGTCTGGCTATCACTCCCCCGTATTGTTGCTTCGTTGGTTGCGCCATGTTGCCATGGTCTTGATCGTGACCCGCCAGTGCCTCCAATTGTAGCCACAGAATATTTGTTCGTCGTTCGCGTCGTGTTGGCGTTTCTTTTCCTGAGGAAACGGAAAGCCGGCAACGTGGCTACGATCATGGATACGGTAGACTCGATGTGCGACCACATGCTCAGCAGCACTGGACCATTGGCGATTGTGGTAGGATCCTCCGCCGAGTCACCCGTAGCTTTCGTGACTTGAACAAGTCGCACGAGTGCGATGGCGACGATGATGGCACCAAGGGAGAAGAGGATGGCCAGCCCGAACTTGTGTGGTCGCGAGATGGTCAAGTTTCGCAAGAGGTGAAGTGGGAGAATCATGGCTGTGATGTTGGCAAAAGTTTGTTAGTCAAACTGCGTACTATGGATGATCTTGCGCGTCACATACTTAATATGTCTGCGACAATGTCGGCACTCGTCGCAAACTTGATGGACGCATCGGCCCGCCGCAGGTCATCCGGTAAGCTGCAGCCAGCTATTAGTGCATCAGTTGGTGGTTCTTGGTCTCTTGTGGAATAATGCAGGGATAATTTCGTTTGTGACCTACCTGGGCTCCAATATCGGTACAATGGCGAGCACGTCAAAAAGTTTGAGAGCATGCAGGCCAAGTAGAGGGTGAGGACGGCGGCGAAGCATCTCCACCACCAGCGCATGTAGTTGAGCAAACCGTAGAGGAGCCGTCTAATGAACCACAGAATGGAGAATTTAGCTATGACACTGGTATTAGTCTCGGTATTGGCAGTTTGGCATAGCTGTCCTCAATAGTCTAGTGAGGAGACCATACCTGCCCACAGGGTTGTCCAGAACAGCAGCATCTGGCTGAACATTAACTTCAGCGACATGACATTCCGGGCTGTCATCTCGTCCGTGGGTAGGGGCGAAGGTGTCTTGGGATTTGCCACGAGGGCTTTGCTGTACTCGGCTATAAGGAACCACTGTGGTAGGATCCTCGTGATAACTGCCGTCAAAGCTGTCAAGCTTACAAGGCCCGCGAGGACGAAATAGTCATCTCCGTGCAGTCGTCGCTGAAGTCGCCATTGGAAGATAACTCGGAATGCAGTCATGCCAACTGCAACGCCCCATAACACCCAGATGAGGACCTGCGAACAGCGTCAGCGTCAGAGTAAGACAGCAAAACTTGTACGTGGAAAATAGTCAGAGAGATTGCGGTGGTGAGATTTGCCTCGATAGGCTTGTTCAGACCTTACACAGGCCAGAAGAGCAACCTACGTACCATCATCTCCGTGTAATTGGGAATGGACGCCATGGTTGGTGTCTAGCGTGTCCGTTGCTGGTCTAAGAACCGGAATGTCAATATTGTCGAAAACGCCAAACACCCAATAGTGGTTGTTGAGATAATTGTGGCGGACGGAATGGGCGTGAGCAACAATTATCTCCCGAGACTTCAGCTTTCATTTTACATCCTATCAGCAATTCCTAAAAGCTATCTCTAAGACAGCCGAGGTGTTGGCCGGTCCTCTTGGCAAGGGTTGATCCCAGCAGCAAGACGATTTTCTGCCCCTGCAAACGGGGCAATTTTTCCGGTGTTTAGGTTAAATACTCGCAGATGAATGCACCGCCCAACAGCACTGGCAGCCTGGAACGACAACCCAGCTGGGGTACTTGCAGTAGTTCTCACCACCCTAACGAGCGCTGAGAGGTGAAGGCAGAACTTCTGAGTGGTGGCGTTGAACTTGCAGGCCATCAATTGCTCCCGCATGGAGCCTTACCCGAAGGATTTAGCTTTAGCCAGTTGTCTGCTGGATATTCTGCAGGTCCCATGCTCAGTTCCACCATCCCGGACGCCACAAAGGTCCGCTGTATCGCGCTTCGCTCCGATAGATGGGCAACTACGCCGCATGGAGTCTGGACAAGGGGGCTCGAAATTTCTCATATGAAGTTCATCAAGGTCATTCATGGGCCCAGGACGATGTGTTCCGATCATCCCGTCGAAGCCGTCGCATCGTTGCTGCCACGCCAGCTCGAGTTGACATGAAAGAAAGGTGTTGACACCAGTGCAGCCTAACCCTTTCACCATCCTTTCCCTTTTCTCTCTTTCCCTTCGGAGTAACCCGCCATCAGTCTTCTGCGCCCCAGATTCAGAGGGATTGCAGCTGTAATACAATGGGTCGCGTATTTCTCCTCGCCGCATGGCTGCTCGCATGCGCCGTTCCTCATCACGGTGCATGTGCAGCAGCTACTGGTCCTGTTTCTGCAATTGCTGGTTCTCAAAAAATTGCGTGCAAGCTCTTGAGCCTCACACACCCAGACCATACCTTTTTTGAGGGCTCCGACAACTACAAGTATGAAACACAGACGCAGTACTGGTCGTCGACAGCCTACAACACACCAGCATGTGTCTTTGTGCCTCAAAATGCCCAGCAGCTCTCTTTCGCGGTGACCACGCTGACGCTGACTTCGACTAAATTCGCGGTTCGCAGCGGTGGTCATATGCCTGTCCAAGGCTATAACAGCATCGGCAGCTCGGGCGTGTTGCTATCCAATTCCAACCTAAGCACTCTCGCTTTGTCACACGATCATGCTACCGTCTCTGTTGGGCCAGCCTACCGGTGGAGGGACGTTTATTCGTATCTGCAGCCCTACAACCTGACGGCTGTTGGAGGTCGTGTCGGCCATGTTGGAGTTGCTGGTTTGCTGCTGGGAGGCGGCATTTCATTTCACTCGAGCCAATACGGCTTCGCTGCTGATAATGTCGTGGCATACGAGGCCGTCCTCTCCAGCGGTCTCATTGTGGTGGCCAAAGCAGATAATGCCTATTCGGACCTGTATTGGGCTTTGAAAGGTGGCGGCAATTCCTTCGCTATTGTCACGCGTTTTGATCTCAGGACCGTTCCGTCTCCCGGCGTCTGGATCGGAATCGCGCAGTATAACGAGACCGACAAGGACAAGTACCTCGATGCCGTCTACAACTTTGGCAAATACGGATCTGCCGACAGCAAGGCCGCCATCATCCCTACAATCGTTGGTTACCCTAGCGTTGGAATGATTGCTTACGCGGCATCAAGATTCTACGACTCCTTGACCAATTCTCCTACCGTGTTTGAGAACTTTACGTCGCTCAAGACTGTGGCTGATCAGTACGCGTTTGGGGCCCTTGCTACGTATATCAGTGCCGTTGACGCACTGCAGCCCAATGGACTTCGCCAGGAGTAAGTTTTGACTCTCGCTTCAGTCAACCGCGTGTCATGGACGCAAGCGCTAACTTGATACTTTTACAGCTTCCGTGTTGCGTCTTTCATGGTCAATCGTGAAGGTCTTTCCACTGTGCACGACACATTTTTCGGAGATGCCAACTCGCAACTGGCAGACATTGCTGGATTGACTGCTTCCATTACCTTTCAGCCCGTCACCAAAGGGTTCATTGAGAATGGCCGCAGTCGTGGCGGCAGCAACCCCCAAGGCGTGGACGCTAACAATGCCCCCTACTTCTGGATCGTGCAGAACCTGTCCTGGCAGAACGCTGGTGACGACGACACGGTGCGGGCTTTCGCCAAAGCTACCATTGCCAAGATTGAGGGAACCATCACTTCTCATGGCGTTGCTGGCGGCTACTTATACATGAACGACGCAGGAGATGGCCAACCCGTGTTCCAGAGCTATCCAAGTGCCAACTTGAGGCGCCTCAAGGACATTCGGACCAAATATGATCCTTTCAGGATCTACACTAACCTCCTGGTTGGCGGTTGGAAGGTCTTGGATGCCTAGAAACGTTGATCTGGAAGCGGTTGACGTTCGATGCATTGGTTGCAAATTGCATGTGCCTGGCGTCTGTCTAGTGGTTTGTTTAGATGTCGATAATTGTGAGCATTAACCACGCTATTCTGATCAAGTGTTAGGACGAAAAAGGGGGCTTCACAGATTATACACTGACATGAACAGTAAAGTATATATTAATATAGCAAACCATGGGAAAGCGTGTTGCAAAGTTCAGGATCCCAGGGAGAGGTTCCCGGATTTCAAATCTCAGCACCAGATAATTGGGAACCAAGATCCAGATTCAGGGCCTCTATATGCCTTCAGAACAGCATGTATATACAGTACTTATCTATTCTGCAGTATTGCAGTCTGACCATCCTAAAGCAACCCATCTAGTGTTTTATCCAATTGCGAGAAGCTACTGTGTTTTTTACTCTCTAGGCTCTCCGTGGTGTTTACTCTGAACTGAGACGGATCCTATAATCTTTAGAGATTACAGAGCCCAGCTCGTCTTCTCAACTAGTGCCAAAATATGGATGGTCATGTGTAACATCAGTAAGCCGCGAAACATTTAGAACCATGATTATGTATTTCAATCGTGTGATCGACATTGGCCCTTGAGATGCAGCTATGCACACCGGGGTGTAAATCAGCGGAAAAGGACGAAGTATGTTGATCATAATGGGGCACCTTGCGCCAGCCACAATTGAACTGATTGGTTCTAGTTTCAACTTAGATCCTCATGTATTCTATTTTCATCTCGGATTTGACACGAGGCGTTCAGCAATGGTGGACATAATTGATCCTCATCGTGAGAGTTCGATTCCTGTTATCTGGTGTATGCCTGGTCACGCCCCAGATAATTTCATCAGCGTACCTTTACCTTGCGATTTAAAGCCGATAAGTTCCCGGAAGCCAGAAAGCGGGCTGCCAATGTCAAAGACGTATATCCGACAGGCTTACCGGCGAATAACAGATCTCCATAGGCCATACTAAGACTAGGATCCACCACAGAGAGCCTTTCACAGGGTCAGCTTGGTAACTGTTCAGAGCGATATTGAGACCAGTAGGTTTCTGGCGCTACCTTGGGACTCGATTTTGTGACTCTGCTAACTGAGTGAAGTCATTGTACTGGCATACCCAACGTGGAAACGTATCGCGCCATCACAATCAAATATGTCACAGTCCCCACACAATGAAGTTCTTAACTCATACAGCTTTTCGCTAGCCTCGCCCACGATGTCGCCAAAGTTAGGACTGTCGCAACAGAATCAGGTTGGCCACGGAAGAGAGTTCGAAAGACAGGGTGTTTGGTCTGAAGGGCAGTGGGAACGTACGGAGCCCTTGTTTCAAGTCTGATTAGTTGCAGGGCTTACAGCTCCTGACCAATTACCAGCATTGTCACTCAGCGGCTCAGCATGCGACCGCAGTGGATCAAAGTTGCATGAGTGCTGTCTACCCATGTCATGATTTCAACAAAGGAACCTCACTAACACATTGAGGAACTTTTGGTAAGGCGAGTGCTTGCCCAAATCTTCCGCTGAACTGTGTTTGTTCCTTCAGCGTGCCACTAGTGGACGACTAGAGAAGGAAGAGTTTATCTGCAATCCGACCCCTAATCTGACCGCTCTGCTCGCCAAACTGCGATACATTTTGTTGTTGTTGCAGCTCACTCAACGGCTCTTCGTCTACTAGACCGTTAAGAACACATTAGAACCTAATCTAAGTTACAAATAGAAGATGATCTCCTAAAAAACCAGCAGTTAAACCAGCGCATTTTTCATCCACCTGTACGTCTAATGTTAGACCTTGACCTTTGATCCTCTAGAGACAATGTTTGTACCAAAGAGTCTTGTTAAATTCGCCTCTCTGCTTCCAGTACCAGTGCAGAGTGAATATTAACACAAGGGCCTCCTGAGCTTCAAACGCGCTAGCGGTGAGCCCGGTCACCACAGTAGTTTGTATGCTCTTAGCATAGTGATCTAGGGTCGAATAATCCAACCCAACTGTTTCCAAGTGATGTGGAAGCTGAAGGGGGTTAGATACTGGCTTTGATAGCGTGGAGGACTGTGCTTGTAATTGCTTGATAAGCAGTAAGAGATGAATTTGCAAGGAAAAATATTAGTTAAGAATCCAGGTGTAATTATTTATATTAAAAAGCAACAGGGTATTTATATTATTTTTGTATATGTTTATATAAAATAATATATAAATATTTAAAAAAGTATAAAATATTTTAATTTATT
>ANCB02000557.1:0-12509 GCA_000331835.2 Trichoderma hamatum GD12 | reverse complement strand
TTAATATTAGCATATAGTATATATTATAAGCTTATCAGATTTTAGCGCTTATATTCTATGAATTCTTAATTTCTAGCGCTTATAAATATAGAAACCCGCAATGTTAGCGCTTATTGGAGCGTAGAATATATTAATTCTTAAAATATTAAACTAATTCGCGATACTTATTTCCTAAAACAGTAATAATTATCTTGTGATATGCATGTTCGTTTTTTACTCTCGAAATCCTTCAAGATGGCTTAAGCAATGCCTTGCATTGCTTTTCTCAATATTTTGTTATACCCTTCCACCCTATTCAACTTTCGTACCGTTCAAACAAGTGCGTTGTTTTTAGTAACCTGGGGCGTGGTATATATATCTGACAGAATTTCCCCTAGAATTTCCCCTAGAATTTTGGCAGTAGCTTCAAACAGTAACTCGATCAGTAGTCAGCAAAGTCTATCTGTCATTACACTTTATTCTTACACGCGTATTTGCCGCTTCCCTATTTCATCATGTCATTTGTTGACGCAATTGTTATTGGGGCTGGTTTTGGCGGACTTTACAACCTCTTGAAGCTTAAAGAGCTTGGACTTTCAGTAAAGGGCTTTGATAAGGCTCCTGAAATCGGCGGTACATGGTACTGGAGCCAATACCCCGGTGCGACTAGCGATTCTGCTAGCGAGATTTACAGATTCCGCTTCAATAAGGATCTATTACAGACAGACGAATGGCCGAACCACTACGTGTCACAACAAGGGACTCAGCAATACTTGAAAAACATAGCGAAGCTTTACGACTTGGAGAAGGATATTCAACTTAGTACCACACTGGTATCGGCTTCTTTCGACGCTGCATCGTCTATATGGACAGCTAGATTTGACAATGGCGAAGTTTGGAAAAGCACATATTTAATTATGGCTGTAGGATGCTTCCATACGCCTAATTATCCTAAGATTACTGGCCTTGAGAAATTCAAGGGTCCAGTCTACCACACAGCGTTAGTTCTATGCAGAATGATGTTATAAACGGGATGGCACAATGACTAACCCTTTCTTAGTGTATGGACTGAGCAATATGACCTCAAAGACAAAAGAGTTGGTATCATTGGTACTGGGTCGTCTGGAGCACAAATTATGGTAAACATCGCCGATGATGTAAAACAGGTAATTTCTTTCCAGCGCTCAGCACAGTACGTTGCTCCCCATCCAAACAAGCCTGTATCAGCCGAGTATAGAGAAAACATCAACAAAAATTACGATGACGTCTGGAAATTGGTTGATAACCATCCTGTTGGAATGCCCTTGGAGCATCAGACAAGAACAGTCATGAGCGTTAGCCCAGAAGAGCGCGAGCGTATCTGGGAAGACGTTTGGAACAAGAAGAGTGGCTTCCACTATATGTATGGAGTCTTTGGCGATATTCACTCTAGTGAAGAGGCAAACAAAGAACTTTGCAAGTTCTTCAACAAGAAAATCGCTCAGATTGTGGAGGATCCCGAGAAAGTTAAGAAACTGACGCCAAATGAACTCTACGGCAAACGACCTGTTACACTCTCAAATTACTACGAGACATTCAACAAGAAGAATGTCGATATCGTTAACTATCAACATACACCTTTTGTAGAAATCACTGAAAACGGTATCCGAACAACCGAAAAGTTGCATGAGCTGGATGTTATTATCTTGGCGACCGGTTTTGAGGTTGTGGATGGCAGTTATGCCACCATTGATATCAAGGGCCGTGACGAAACTTTAAGCCAGCAGTGGGCTCGAGACGGTGTATCTTCTTACCTAGCGATCGGCGATACGGGATTTCCCAACATGTTTTTCATCGTGGGCCCGCAATCGCCGATTGGCAACATACCGCCGCTGATCGAGGTACAAGGTACTTTCATCAATGGGTTGATAGCTAAGGCCGAGAAGTTGAAGAAAGAGAATGGAGGCAAGCCGGTTCTCATTGAAGCTGATGCGGAAGCTAAGAAAGGATGGATGGATCTGTGCCGCCAGATTGCAAACGGCAGCATATTCAGAAACATCAAGTCTTACATGTTCGGCAATAATGGCCCAAGAGGAGATGACAATGCGGGAATTTTCTGGCTGGCGGGTTTCACAAATTACCGAAACGCTGTGCAAGACGCCGCAGAGAAGGACTATGCTGGATTCAAATTCTCATCTTGACGGGCGTTGGCTAAGAGACCAACTTCAGAAAAGGTGTAAACGTATTGTAGTATAGGTATATAAGAGCTGAAATTATACTCTTTTTTCGAAGATCAAAGAATGAAAAATTTGGCTCGAATTTTGAGATGAGAAGCATCATAAGCGACCTTTTATAACCATTATGGCGGCGGGCTGTAGATATTAATAATAAAACAGGTAATAAGCATAATATGTAGCCCGAAGCTACTTTACAGCGCTAAATGAACTAACAACAGTTAAACAAAACAAAACAACTGGCCAGATTTGAATTGTTAACCTAAAAAATTGAATTTGACTAGACTACTAGATGCCTCACAAAGCTGAAGCTGCAACTTGTGGCTATCATGCCAAGCGGCGAGAATAATCTTCTGAAGCAAATGAGTGTACGCAGAAAACTCACTGTCCATGCACTGTATACATGCACTTTCCACGTAGTCAGCAAAGTCGAATCGCGGTGTTTCCCCACATTCCTGTCAGTCTAAATGGAAAAATTCCTTTGGTTGTATTTCGATCTAAAAGTTCAATGTTTTTTCCCATATTTTTATAAATCACACACTGTTTATTAGATAATGTATTATTTAGCACATTTGTAAAATATTTAATGGTTTTAAGAATTGTGATTGAACAGTAGATGCCTTAAAGCCTGATATATAATGTACCCTGTGTCACAACAAAGAAGAGTGCTACATAGTACAAAGTGCTACCTTTATATTCGTGATCTTCAAATTGGCACACTTCTTCATCTGTGTACTCACAAACAAGATGTATTCATTCAGTGTATAATAATCAACTGACACATATATGAATCACGTTATTAGATCGGGCAGTACCTGGTTTTTGATGATCAATTGGTCATACTTCCGCCTTCCTGAGACATGGACTAGACCATATGAGGAGCTGGATATTCTGTTTGCTCAGAAAACACCAGCAAAAATATTTTCTGCTACAAGGCATATCCTATCGAAGATATTATTACTGCCCAGGTAGCAAATCAGGAAGCTTAGTGGGTGAAAACGCATAAGAATTGTGTGGTAAGAGCATCTGTTATATTTAGGCATTATGCATAGAGAGCTCTTTTATACCAGCGGTTACACGCTAAGACGATTTCTGGTCACACATCGTGTTGCAAATGCTTCCAACAATACAATACCTATTTATGTATAATTGGCTAGATACCAACGAACGTACAAGGTATAAAGTTTGCTAGGCGGATCATTCAGATGTTTTAATGGCAAAAAAGAATAGCTGTTGATTTCATTCTATGTAACTATACTAAATCATGATATCTGTACACTAAAGCTAGCTGCTGCCTGAAATCTGGACCAGCTTGCTCAAGCCCGCGGCTTTTTCGCTAATAGTGAGAATGCTGCCTGTCCCCATGATATCCAACATTGGCATATCTACTTTCAAGGTCTTGGCCAGCCAAGTCCTAAACTCGGTGGCGACTAAAGAATCGACTCCATTAGAGCTAATCGATTTACCTGGGTCAATGTCATCAGCCGCCATTGAGAGAAGCTTGGAAAGCTTCAGTCGGATCCCGTTGGAGACAATGGTGGTAGCTTCTTCAACTGTTGTTGCTGCGGCTAGCTGAATGGGGACCAAAAGAATAGGATCATCTTCAGTGGAATCACTGTTGGCCACTGTTTCGCTTTGGAGATGCCTAAATAGAGGGAAATTGAGATAGCTAGGCACAGGCATGCGACGCTGCTTATACAGCGCAGCATTGGTCAAACCAGACACTGCTTGGCTCGCTGCAGGATTTCTGTTATCAAGATGATACTCAAATATCAAATGGATCTCGTCTTCGCGAAGGGATTCGAGAACTGATGTGATATTCGTGATGGCTTTGAGGCGGCTCTTGTTCTCAGCCACATAACCAACGGAGAGAATGCTTCCCAGGTCGACACTAGTTGCGGGAAGACCCAGGGTATGTCTGTGTGCAGCCAAAGCATCTTGATAAGTATTACCGGCGGCATAATTGGCTTGACTACGGTTGCCCACAATTCCTGTAGTAGAAGAGAGAAGAAGGAAGAAATCCATGCTAGTGGGCAATAATTTATGGAGATTCCATGAACCCTGAACTTTTGGTTTCAATGCAGCATCAAAGTTCTCGTAACTCATATTTTCGAACATTGAGTCCTATGTGATCGTATTAGTAAAAGTGTGCCAAATTGTGAGAAAACAAAGTTGTTATTACCTTGAGGACCATGGATCCTTGAACACATCCCTTAATTGGAGGAAGCTTAGCCTTGCATGCGTCGACAACTGCCGATAGTGCAGATTCATCGCTAACATCGCAAGCGAAGACATGGACATTGCAGCCAGTCGCTTCTAATTCTTTTACAAGCTCTTGTGCAGACTCACTTGCTGCGCCTGATCTTGACATAAAAATTAAATGCTTTGCTCCGCGTGATACCATCCAGCGTGCTATACTTCTTCCCAAGCCTCCAAGACCTCCAGCCAAGACGTATGATGCATTCTGATCAAATTGTAACGGCGAAGGCTTCTCAGGCATGATGGGAACGATGTCGGTTGGGTTAGGCTTGAAAACAGTCTTCCCCATGCTTTTACCAGACTGTAGAGATCGGAAAGCTTCTTCAATCTGTGTGTAGTCCATAACCCTGGTGGGTTTCGCCACTCTTACTTTGCCCTCGGCAAAGAGCCGCACTGTCTCAGTGATAAGCTGCCCGAGCTTCTTGGGTTTGTAGTTCATGATAGTTGTCAGATCAACACTGGCCATTACAGTTTGGCGCAACAATGGGCTGAGATCGATTCTTCCGTTTGATTGAGCGTCCTTTTTGCCAATCTCAATGAAACGTCCGAAAGGCGCCAAGACATCCCAGGAAGCACGCAAAGCATCGCCAGATAGCGAATTAAGAACAACATCTATTCCACGATTATCCGTCATGCGCATAACTCCCTTCACAAAAGATAGATCACGGCTCGAGAAGATGTGATCTTTCTTTACACCATATTCGTTGATGAGAAGATCTCGCTTTTCGGGAGTAGAAACTGTCGCGAAAATCTCCGCTCCAACTAGATTTGCTAGTTGAATAGCGGCTTGTCCAACACCACCAGCCGCAGCATGAATGAGAACAGATTCTCCTTCAGACAAGCGAGCAATGTCATAGAGTCCATGAATTGCAGTAGAGTACACACACGGGAGACTAGCAGCGTCTTCGAAGCTCACGGAGTCTGGGAGTTTAACCACAGCATCTGCAACCTGTCTTCCGAACGTCTTGAGACATCCACCATCAACAAGTCCGTTCATGTAAACTACCCTGTCACCTACTTGGACGTTGGTAACTTTAGACCCAATACGAGACACATAGCCTGCTGCCTCGTTTCCAAGACAGGCTGCGACGTGCTCGCCCATGGCAATCAACACATCTCGGAAATTGAGTCCGACAGCGTGGATTTCCACTTCCACTTCGTTTTCAGAGAGCGGGCGGGCCCAAACTGGATCTGTAGCAAAGTGTAGAGCGCTCAAGGATCCCGGCGAAGAAGTATCCAGCATAATTGGTCGGCCAGCTTCCCCAAGAGGTGCTTGTTTAGGATCTGCCTCGGCAAAATTGGAATGAATAAAGCTATTGACACTCTGAGCGTCGATGAGGCGATTGGTGAGCAGATGACTGGCTTTCAAAAAGTATTCGGCGTTCTTGCTATCATCATCAATGCTGTCCACATATTGATGCTTGAATACGGAAAGAATTGATTCGAGAAGTTGACCATCTTCAGGTCGAGGCTCTGCTACCGCTAAAGTGACCAGGTTCGGAGCATCGAGGTCACGTTCCCATCTCACCGTCCTGATGAGGCCTGTAGTCATATACTGGGAAGGATCCTTCTCGAAATCTCCCGAAACCCAAAGGACGCCGTCGCTCGTGGCAATAATATGATTCAAGGCGCCATATCGCTCTTCTGTAAGCTGAGAAAGAATAGGGCTTTCTAGATCGATGAGTGAAATGCATGTATCATAGATGAGTTCAACGTCTGACAAATCTGTAAGACTGACGATTGAACAGTTCTTATACCCAAAGTCCTTGATAATCCTAGACTGCAAGGCAGATGCTAAGTTCTGGGTCGCCGCTGAAGAGATAATATGAATCTTCCTATTAGCATCTTGAAGCCCAATATCCTCGTTATTTTCAGCAACCATAATGCTTTGTCCACGAATATCAGCAACTTCGCGGTCTTCGAGAACGGTCGCTATTCCTGTGAAGCCTGCTTTACGGAGCACGTAATCCCACTCGGTCTCGGATATAGACGGGCACCATTTGCGGTTTGGTTCTATGCTCAGCCACCAACCCTTTAATTGACCAAAGGAAAGCGGAAGCCAAAGAAGATCTAAGTAATAAATAAAGATGTCAGTCAAGATCTATTTACTTTAACAGATTGCGATGAGGCATAAAGAGCTCAAATAGATTGCAAGGTACAAAGATCCTTGCGGATGCACCTATACCACGCCTGATGTTTAAGCTTAAAGATGTTAATGTAAACATACCTTGCCGAATGCCTTCGTGCATCACTAGTTTACCACCTGGCTTTAGTAAGGACCGCAAGTTTGATAAGACTTTCTCAAGATCAGCAGTAGCATGGATGACATTTCCAGCAAAGATGTAATCGTATGTGCCTTTTTCGAACCCTTGTTCAATAGCGTCAGATTCGATGTTAAAAGTTCGGAATTCCATAAGGTTTCTCCATCTCTTAAATTTGTCTTTAGCCTTCTCAAAGAATGCTGATGATACGTCAGTATAAGTGTACTTCGCAATAGCTGAGTCATTGAGCAGCCTTTCTTCGTTAGCAGCAGATGGACCCAAAGCCTCCAATACTGGGGCAGAGAGTGAACCGGTTCCAGCTCCAATCTCCATAATATTGAGATTGACGTTGTTGTGATGGACAATTTCAAGATACGCTGCCAAAAGATTAGGCAAGTTTCCGGACTCAACCATGTTCCTGTACAGTTCATCGAGAATATTGTCTTGGCCGAACATCAATTGTAGAGGATCGACCTCTTTTCTCAAAACAGGTGCCAAATTTCTTCCCATTCTAACCAAGAGTCTGCCATCTGCGGTATTCATAATGTCGTCAAATAGCCTTTCTCTCAGCGGCTCATTGTCCATATATTGCTTCCATTCATCGAAATCAAGATGGGGCAATAGATTTTGGTGCAAATCGTCTCGAACTTTAACACACCACTCGTAATAATTCTTGAAATGACCTTCATAATTGCTGACCGGATAGTCTTTCAAGTCTTTCAAAGCCAAGGTGACGAACAGAATTGATGCTAGTTGCAGCTTTCGGATATTTTGTCGATATTCCTCATTCTCTTGATCGGAAGCAAGCGCTGCATTGAGCTTGGGTTGTTTCACCAAATTGAGATCTGGCATCCACTCTACAACATGGCACATCTTCTTTGCCTCAGCTGCAGATATTTCTGATCCCAGAGATTTACCTGACCAGCCCCTGACGGCAATTCTTTCTTCATTCGTCTTCTCGTCCCAAATTGTGATGTCGCTGTGGAATTTTTGAAATCCAGTCAACTTTGAGACTCCAAATCCTCTGAATTTATGGCCGGCAGTGCTTTCTATCTTGGCAGAGACACGGACTTCCTTGATAAATGTTGGAACCATAGGAGACTCCAATGTAGTTTTGTCAGTGACATCAAGAACACCTACACAAAGAATATTATTAGTAATGCTTCAATGAGAAAGGAAGTAATTTTTTGACTTACCAGCTATGAAGAGATGCATCATGGAATCCATTGTAGATGGATGAATCATATGAGGGTGAACGAAATTCTTGGGCATCATTTTGGCGACATCGGGAACAGTGATAAATGAAGATACTTCACCTTGACCCTTATTGACAACAACTTCAGACAAATTTTGAAATAGAGGCCCAAAGTGTAGCCCAATGGTATCCAGGTTATCATAGTTAATGCTTGTAGGTGTCGTGCATCGTGAAATGCTGTCCTGAAGCATCTTCTTGGAGGCCTGGACTTCTGAAGCTTCTTCAAGTCCCTCGTCGATTGGGCCAGGCAAGACTTCATACTGTGTTTGGATATAGCCTGTGCAATGCTCTACCCAATCATCTGCTATGCTGTTATAGCTTGTGACAGTAAACTTTCTCCACGATTTCGATTTCTCGAGACTGGATTCGTCCATGCCGACCATTGAAAATTTGACTTCGACTCCTTCTTTATTGTCAGGAATAATAAGAGCACTTTTGATTGAAATGTCTTTGAGGTGGAACCCGAGTAGCTTCAGATCCGGTGATGCAATTTGTTTTGAGGCTTCAATAGCCATAATGATATACCCCACGCTGTTAACAAGTTAGCTTTTACCTTTCATTTCAAGTGAGTATCCGAATAAAATATCTTACCCAGGGTAGACAATACTGCCGGTGACCTATGTTCTGTTAGAGTTTTTAAATTTTAATGCGTAACAAACGGTCGTTGACTTACCACATGGTCTCTTAGCCAAGGCTGTTCAGAGATTCGTACAAAGTTGCGCCAAGCTGGTTCTTCTGGATTCCAGTCGGGAACAGGAGCTCCGAAGAGATCATGGCGTGGATATTTGCGAAAGCGGTAGTTGCGGCTCAGCCGGCTCTCATACCATGTGTTTTGACTATGGTTAAAAGCATAAGGAGGCAAATTAACGAGCATCGTTGGCGATTGCTCGTTTGAATGAGATGGTGATGCCTGATTCACAAGGCTAAGATCAACCACGCTGCCACGTGCGAACAAGTTTCCAACGGATGTCAGAAGAGTCTCCGTACCCGGAGTGTTGCGATCTAGAACCGCGTGATATCCAATGAGTTGATTATCATTGAAATGGCTAGTGAGAGTTTCCTTGATGGCGCTACGGAGAGCTGAATGAGGACCAACTTCGACGATCTCTTGGATTGCACTGTTACTAGTGTTGACTCGCATCGAAATTTTGGAAGAGCTCTCTGAAGACATCTTGAGCAATGCATCTGTGAAGCGTACGGGTGAAATCAGGTTGTCAACCCAATATTGCGATGTTAGATCACCATCGATACGATTGCCCGTGACACTTGAGTACATGTCTGCCGATAACCGGGTATCTGATGGCTTTTCCATATCTCCTAGCAGCTGCAAGTATTCATCTGCCACATCTTTCATGTGGGATGAATGATATGCGGTTTTAACTTTGAGTTTCCGAGCGAAAACCTCCTTTTCCTCAAGGATTCTCTTCAGCTCGTCAATCTTCATGGTATCTCCGGATACGGTATGGTTTTTGGGGCTATTGTAACAAGCTACAGTTAATTCACCGGGTAGTTGAGAATTGACCTTCTGAAGATATTCATCCAAGCTTGCAGCTGGTAAACCGACTGCAAGCATTGCTCCGCTGCTTGAAACGCGAGCAGAGACGTAACCTCGGTAGTACGCCACTTTCCAAGCAGTCTGCCTGGAAATCTTTCCTGAACAGTACGCAGCCGCAATCTCACCGGAAGAGTGACCGACAACGCGTGTAGGCAGTAAGTTCCAAGAAGAGAGTAAGTCGACAAGAGCAACTTGAATTGCAGTGCAAGACGGGTGAGCCAATTGTGGTTTATCGATTTGAGAATCAGTTTGATCTTTGAGAAGTTCCTCTGTGTTGCATGTTTAGCCATGTAATCATATTATTTTGAGCAGACGTGTTCACAGTAATAGATCAACAACTTACCATATAGAGACCAGGGACTTCCCAGCTCTTGCATATAACGAGAAGCGCTTTCTAAGCTTTCCTTAAAAGTAGAAAAGGTTAACAGCTCACGTCCCATAGCGTACCACTGAGCTCCTTGGCCAGTAAATACAAAACCAATGTTAGGAACTCCCCTGGTCCGGACTGGCTTCAGAAGAGATGAATCTGTGGCTAACTTCTGGGCTAGATCATCCAAACTATTTGAAAGGTAGTAGGACCGCCACTGAAATGTAGTACGCTTTACCGCCAAGGTATATGCCAGGTCATTCAAGTAATTCTTTGCGTTGCTTGAAGGATCCGAGGGCAGATCTTTGAGGTAATTGGCCAAGGCACTAGCATTTCTTTGGACACCTTGCTCATCGAACGACGAGAAGGCAAAAACCAATGGAGGACGAGTTGTTGTAGAGTCACCATTGGTATGGGTATGTCCGTTGGTTTGAGCATGTCCGTTCGTTTCAATGTGACCATTGGTTTGAGCGTGGCCGTTGGTATGAATATGGCCATTCTCTGCGCTTTCGCTCACGCTTTCGCCATTAGCTTGGCCGTTGTGAGCCGTATCCGGATAAGGCAACGTTTTGTGAAATCCAGACAGTTTTTGTTTCTCCAAGTAATGAAGAGCATCAACAAGAACGACGTGGCCGTTTGTACCTGAGAAGCCGAAAGAATTTATCGAAAGCTGCCTCATACCTGGTGCGGGCCATGGTGTAGGCTGCAGCGGCAGCCTGATTTTCCATTTGTCAATAGGAATCTTTGGGTTTGCCTTCTCAAAATTTGCGTTTGGAGGAATCATTCCTGATTCCAAGATCATCACAGATTTGATGATACCAGCTAGGCCTGAAGCTCCTTCTGTGTGCCCAATGGCCGATTTGACAGCTCCTACTATTAACGGCGATTCTCTATCAGCAGTGGCAAAGGTGTTTGCAATCGCTCGTGCTTCTATCGGATCTCCGGCTGCAGTTCCTGTAGCATGAGCTTCAACATAGGCAGTTTTGCCTATATCTAGGCCTCCCCGTTTGTACACCTCACGTATCATTTGCTCCTGTGCGGGCCCGCTAGGTAACGTGATACCGGGTGTTCGCCCATCTTGATTCAGGCCGCTTGCTAAGCAAACCGCTCTGATAGTGTCTCCATCTCTGAGAGCCGTAGAAAGGCGTTTTAGGATAATTGTTCCAACGCCTTCTCCTCTGGAGTATCCACTGGCGCGATGATCGAAGCTGTAGGACTTGCCATCGCCTGCGAGGAATCCGTGGTGGTCCATGCCAAACCAATCTGTGGGATAGGTGAATACATTGACACCGCAGATGACGGACATTTCAGACTCGTTATTTCTTAAGCTCTGTGCTCCCAAATGGAAAGCAACCATAGAACTGGAGCATGCGGTATCAACAGTAAGACTTGGGCCTTTGAAGTCGAAGAACCAGCTGACACGGCCGGAAATGATGGAATTACTGGTCCCCATGGGCTTATATTTTAATTTAATCTCTGGATCGCTGTTCAACAGCTGGAGATAGTCATGATTAAAACCACTACTGAATACTGAAGTATTCGACCCTACCGCTCGATCCAGTGGAATGCCAGCTATGACTATGTGAGTAACCAAGTACAGAATGAGTGTTATGGGAACGATAATACGTACCATTCTCTAGAGCTTGGTAAACATTCTCCATAATCAGACGCTGCTGAGGATCCAGAGACATCACCTCGCCTTTAGGGATTGAAAAGAACTGATTATCGAATTCGGAAGGATCGCCCTTCATGAAGTGGCCGCCTTTCACATGAAACTATTCATCCTGTCAGTACACATGTAGAACCAACACTCATCAAAGACACTAACTGTTCCTCCGTGTTCAACATCTGGGTGGTAATGCCCGTCCATATCAAATCTATTCTTTGGAAATGGTGTCATGGCAGATCGGCCAGTCATGAGCATCTTCCAAAAGTTCTCGTTATTGTCCCCCTCCTGGGGGAACCGAGAGGCCATACCGATAATGGCGAGAGGCTCCATCGCAGCGACGTCAACTTTAACAATACAAATTTGAAAATGAAAGGGAAGAGATACAGCTCTTCTCAAAGAGCATCAAAGGTACACTTGGAGGGTCTTTATAAAGTTATACATCACTCGCAAATAAGTATGCTGCTTGAGTAGCGTGCTTGAAAAGACGGATTAATACAAACGAGGCTATGCTAACAATATGAGAGTCATTTGTACTAGGTATAAGCAAGAATGGAATAGTGTACATGCGGATATTTCTAACCGGCGGCGACAGGATAACAGATCAGCGTGCTAACACGATTCTGGAGTATGCTGGGGTAGGTAGCCCTCGTTGTGGGTGTATATTTGGGTAGCTCTATAGTATTGGCGCAAAACTAGGTTACAATTCTGTAATGGCAAGTCTCCGCAAACATCTGTCCCACATTTGGTCATTCGTCATTCGTATAACCTTCTTCCTTCAGTCTCTGTGTATCATTGTTCCACCTCATGCGAATATAGGCTAGTTCCACTGTTTGTATGGAGCATGTGCAAGCATTAAAATATGATACCAAGCCGGACTGTATGCTACACTTGGTGGCCAAAAGTACACAAGTACCCTACTTTTTTTTTAAAAAAAAAATATTATAGAATTTA
>ANCB02000556.1:0-12580 GCA_000331835.2 Trichoderma hamatum GD12 | reverse complement strand
TATTTATGACTTATTCAATTCATTAATAACTTTACTTGCTCTTATAAATACTTTTAGCAGGTATTATACTTGTATTATTTGTCCTATATATTTTCATTGTCATTTTTTACAATTCACCGATAACCGCTTGATAACCTCTCAAATATTAATGAAGGGGGGCAGCATCGTAACCTGGAAATCAGCCCCTCTCTCGCTTGATAATGATAGCGGGGCCCCAAAGCGTGGTGAACTAATATTTCCGATATTATGGCCACCCAGTGCGAAATCGAATATGCAAAGTCATCCAGATAGCAATCATAGTTGCGTTCGGCCTCTATTTCCCTGTCTCGCTGCTATTCTCAGTTCTGTGGATGCTGCCGACCATTCAATACATCTGGACGATATGGGAAGTGTGTCTTGTCATTGCTATGCATATCGATCGATACACAATCACAGGCCCAATGAGCGCAACGGCGATGTCAGCGAATATCTCTGGTACGATAAATAAAGTATATAATAGCTGGATTAGTTAAGCACAAATAAGTCTATAATTATGACAGTCTAATGAGGTGGAAGAGATAATGAAACTTGGAGATGGCTATCAAATCAACTACTGGCCAACTAGCGTGAACTTACTATGAGGCAGATGATTGTACAGAGCACTCATCTACTACAACTGAACGTCCCATGTGGCCAATTAGCCAAGCCCTCGACGGAGGCGCACAGTAACATTTGAGTATTCAAACTCTCGGTAAAATAAAGATGCAGTGTCATCTTCTTCGCGCACAAGGTAACCGTCGGCCACCAAGTACTGCGTTGATGCGAAAAAGCGACTTTGGGAAAGTAAAGACGACTTCTTATACCTATTTTCTTTCGATGGTTTTCAACAAAGACGCTAAGGCGAGTTGGTGGAGTGGTCTAACACGTGCGACTCAAGATTGTATCTTGGTCCTTAAACAGGATTTCGCATCTCGCAAGAGGCGTGGGTTCGAATCCCACACTCGTCAGTCAATGTTATTTTTTGCTTTTTTGGCAGCCATTTCTTTTTCTTCTTTTCACTCATCTGCCTACAACTATTTAATTACGATTGCGTGTGTAACTAACGCGACCCAAATGCCATTTTCTATACACAAGATATAGGCACGCCATGCGCAAGGTAAATAAATGGGCGCAACTCAAAATTAAAGTGCAACACAATATATGCCAGTGAGAATCTCACGGCATTGTATAGCTCTGCACGATCTAGTATTGTCTAGTAAAAACTTGTTGAATTATGTATCCCGCCCCAAACTGTCCATGCTCGCCAATTTGAGCCTTTCTATTGTCGGTTTTAAATCTCTTTCTCCATTGGGATAAATCGGACTTTAACTTATAGAAGCGAGTTAACGCCTTGTCTTTGATCAAATACGTTACATTGCGAGAACTATTTTGACTTGTCAAACTCGCCTACATTCCCCTTCTGACTGTGAGCCATGCGCCTGTACCCATTTAGCTACGGAGTATTACTGTAACACTGAATACTGGCTTGACCCACTATAGCTGCGTGCATGCATCGTCAACAAATAATCCCCGTCGTATAATCATCATTCATATAACTCAGTAATTGATTTACAGGTTAGTAGCGAAAGAGAAATTCGCAATATGTACAAGTGTAGCTACACAAATGCTGCATAGTTATCTGGTGTCATGGAGCATGCGTACTGTACAATTTTGTTTCAATGGAACCTATTGAAAGGAAGACGCTTGGACCAATGGCATTACACCCTTTCTCACAGAACAAGGCAGCTCCGATGAGATGCATATCGAAAAGCCGAAACTTATCGCCGCCGGGAGAGGCGGACAAAACAGCAGAAATGAGACCACAATAGTTGCCGCTCCATTCCCATTCAACACCTTTCTTCCAAGAAGATCCCCTGGCAAATCCTGGCCGGTTTTCGTCCCTTGATTAGTATTTTGACCCCAATTTACTCCATGAACGAGCTTGGGGTAAATTGAATATACCCCAACAGCAAGGATGTTGAAGCATTATAAAAGTGCCTGGAACTTTTGGCCTTTGAAGCAATGCAAGCAACAGTAATTACATATCTTCTCTCTTGATATTTTTTTCATTTGTTCCTGCTACCATGGCTCTACGGTTCGCAGTCTCTTTGCTCGCTCTCTGTAGCACTTCCCTAGCTACAACGCCATCACTCGACTCGGTTCGCACACTCTATGAGTTCTCTAAGGGATCGTACATTGAGAATCTAGCGGTCCGAAGTAACGGTCAGATCCTTATTTCAGACCTAAGCAAGCCACAGCTTTTTCTCTTCGACCCTTCAGCGACTGGCCCGAGCGAACCTCTCCTCGTTCATGAGTTTGATCAATCTCTTGGCCTGGCGGGCATCGCAGAGTACCAACCAGATGTATTTGCTGTTATTTCTGGCAATACTTCATTCACGACTACTGTTCAAGTCGCCGGTACTTGGAATGTTTGGAGCGTTGATATGCGCGGTGTTGAGATTTCCACAAAAAATGGCCAAGCACAACTCTCCTCACCGCCTGTGGTGAAGAACATTGCGCATGTCAAACCGGCCCAGTTTCTCAACGGTATAACAGTGCTCTCTGAGCCAGACCAAACACTTCTTATTAGCGATGTTAATGGTGGAGTAATCTGGAGTTTGGATATTAAGACCGGGACTTACAAGGTCGCTATTAACGATACTTTGACGGCGCTTTACCCATCGCCTCCATTCTCAGATTCTGGCGTAGATGGCGTTCATGTGCGCGGCAATTTGGCCTACTTTACAAACTTTGGAAACGGTACTTTCAATAGGGTGCCTATCAACGAGGACGGAACGCCCGCAGGGCCTGTCACAACAATTGCGCATAGCAATACACCCCTGCACCAGTTCGATGATTTTACCTTTGACTGCGAGGGTAACGCATTTGTGGTTACAGGAGGTGGAAATACCATTGAAATGATTTCAGCCGACGGCAAAAGTCAAGTTGTTATTGCTGGGAACCTCAATTCTACTGCTATTGCAGAGCCTACGTCCTGTGTGTTTGGCCGAGGTCCGCATGATAAGAATATTCTTTATGTGGTCACTGCAGGTGGGTTGGAAACACCGGTCAATGGAAATACAGTTATTGGCGGGCAGCTCGTTGCGGTCAAAACGACTTCCAAGGGGTCCGCCTGCTGAGAGCGTCTTAGCCCAGAGAACGTAGATTAGATATAGAAGTGTATATATATGTATGCATATACAGCCAAATACCTGTAGTTTGTTGTGCTTGCAACCAGTTTCATTCCCTTTGAAGTGAATAAAGAGACTTCTAATAATCGTTTATCTGATTGGTCGTACTGCGCTAATGTATCTAAAAACTAGAAACAGTTTCGTAGTTGAACAGGTGATTGTAGATAAGTAGGCGCCAAGAGAAAATTCTTTAACCAAGTCTTTTCAATAGCAGTAGTCGTTGTGGTTAGTACCGCCGTCGACACACCTGTTACCACAAAAGCTAAGGAATTCAATCTCTCCGTTAGGACCTCCAGCACAAAAAAACAGCGATCTTTCAATATGAGCGCCGTCTGTTGGCTGGCCTCTGGCTCTAAGTGCACCCCGAATTTGTTCACCATAATTTCCTATTTTCTGTTTAGTAAATCATAGCTTTGCAATTATGCGTTTTTAAAGGTACCCACCAACTCGTAGCAGAGTAGCTCCGCAATAGTTGAGATTGACCTTGCAATTATTCGCAGCAGCGAAAGAGGAAAGGGTGGCGAGGATCGCAAGAGGGATAAGTGTGTATTGCACCATGGTGAATATCTTTAGAAATCTGATGAGAACAGAGAAATAAAGTTGGAATATGAGCAATGTGAGAACGGTCTCGAGTTTGAGTTGATGATTCTCGCATTTCTCTGGGGAGCTGGTCACTTTAAATAATTCAAGGTCTCACAAGCATCGGCCGAGATATTTTATCAGCTGTCAAATTGTAACACAAGCATCACACGAAACGATGGATCCTAAATTCTGATCCTCAAGGATTTCGATTTTGTGTAATTCACGAGAGTAAACATTCCCAATGACCAAGACTCTGATCATCCGGTCATCGCTTCATTTACCCCTACATATCTAACCCACTATAAAATTCCAATTCGAGTTTCGGAGATGCACTGTGTTTTCAAGGTATGCAGCGGCCAGTGGAAGGATTTATAGGATTCTCGGTCATATTTGCTAGAACATCGGCTTATGGCTTTTTCAGGGCTTTTCTTATAGGGAAAAAAAAAAAGATCATATGGCAACAGAGGTGTCTTGTGACTGTCTTACGAGCTAGCAACTCAGCGCCAGCTTTCCAGACCAGAGATTAAGACTTGGGAAAGTCGACATTTCTTAATTTAAAATTTAGACAACTAACGGTTTTTTTTTTGTCTAACCCTACGTTGTGCTTATGTGAGGTGAGCCAAATGCAGGCCGGTGTCTTGAATCCTAGTGGCTGAAACTGCTCTTCTTTAGGAAATGCCCGCAGCGCAACATACAGCTGCCAAGATATACGCACGAAACACTCTGTCTTACCATAAGTACCTGTCAATGAGGTGGCAATGCGACTCAGTGCGATGTACTCTGTAATAGGTACGAGATGTGAGGTTGGTTATTGCAATGATACTGATACAGCACGCCGCACGGTTACTCGTGCAACGTCCCATCGCAGTATTACCCGCCCCCTCACTTGGCATTCTTACATACCACTCCTCATATTAATATTTATTGGATACAATATCAGTGTCTATTTGTTTTTATCATGCTATAGAGGAAGAGGAAGACGTGATACGTATTCTTGTAGAGAGAGTTATTTACGTTTGGGTTTCTCATAAGTCGTGAGCAACACACTTTAGCTTTGAGGAACAAATAACTGCATATTATGATAAAAAAGGGATTAAAAGCAGAAGAATAAATATTTTATGATTCTAATCCACTAATTGACATTGGCTCATAGTTCACAGCTTTTATCAGAAGGATCGCCCGCTTCTTTTATCCGCAGCCCATCCGGTTCAAAGATAAAGTTTATTGATACACACATTAAATTTTAAAGCATTATACTAATTCTGGCTCCTGTTCTTCTCGTATACTAGGAGCCAAACATGGTCGCTTCTATCTGCCATAGATTCCATCTTCCTCATCTCTTCGGCCATTACCCTTGAGACAATGGAAGTGTTCCCATCCGCGCCCTTCGCTCATTAAAGCGTCGCATCTCTGCTTCTGTAAGTGAGATCCTTGCTTGACGCCCCGAGTAGACCGCCTCTATCTGTTCGCAGACGTGCCAGATGCGTCGACGATTGGCAATGCTCATAAACGGACCGCGCATAAACAGACGCGGGGTTGCCTCTTGATCCACCCACCGAACGAGAGACTTGTAGTCTACCTTCTGGAAGAATGTTTGCGACTCATCATCAAATAGTGATAGTAGTTCAAAACTCCAGGGCATATTAATTGGGAGATATTGTTTCCAGAACGGCTTGTCTCCCAGCAAAGCATCAATAGTTGGTGATGCCAAGGCCAATTGAAATAGAGATGTGGGAGTCAACTTGTTGCAGATGTTGAGCAATAACTCTAATGGCAACTTCTGAAAAGTATCCGTGTTGCAGCGACGCAAGCGATCAGAAGGGCTGACTAATTGAATACTCTTCATCCATCTCTCTCGGATCAATGCAGTGGTGTCCTTCAATCCAGCCGTTGGGTGAACAACGATAAATTCTTTCCCCGCTTCATAAGCCCACCATTGCTCATTGGGTGGGCCAGGGTTGCCATAATCAAGCCTGTCTAGGCGACTGGAGAACATAGGATGGGCCTGCATCATAGTGCGATAGAGCTTCAATTTGTTCAGGCCATTGATTCCAACTTTTCCTTCAAGAACCGTGCCAAGGATCTCAAAACAGGGCCAGTGGAACGGAAGGCTACCGTCATAGCAGATTATCTCGGCCTCTGGATCAAAGTTGGGATCGTCACCTTTGTCGAGGCCGTAGACTTGGGCAGAGTCAACATATTGGCCAACGCCTGAAACACAGCCACTGCGAAGGTCAGACTTTCTACGAGTTTCGGATATTTTTTTTTTTTTAAAAAAAAAAAAAAAAAAAAAAAGGAGAATCTCTTACACTTGTTCTCCTGTGTTTTCATCTTCGGTCGTCATTAAGACATGAAGACCTTCCAACCAGGCTGTCTCTCTTGGAGATATAACATCGGGGTCGTATGAGCCATCTTCCATTTGATCTTCCTCTGTTATCTCCTCTATGGGTGCTTCACTAGCCGTTTCATTATCGCCGGTCTCAGCTGTTGTATCTCCATGGCCATCTTCTGTAGATGGGCTGGCTTGCGCTGAGCTGGACGACTTCGGTTGGCTAAGGCCGTGACGGCGAAAGAATCGCTCACTGCGTGACTTTTCTGCCACAGAGCATGTGCTGAACGGCCCGCCACATATGGCACAATAACAATCCCAAGAACCCATGGCGTCTTTATACCTTTGTTATTGGATTGGTGAGGTGTGAATATTCACGTCTTTTCGCGTTGCTAAATTCACGCGGGAAAAGTAAGACAAATGTGTTGCCGGGTGCTTACATTAGCGACCTTAAACGGCTTAAACGGCTAATAAAGACGGTGAGACTAAAAATAGCGAAGGACTTCTTAGCTCGAGATTGCTTTTAGGCATTCACTCTAACTTTATTTACACATAGCTTCGAAACACCAGTCCAAAATGTTTACACATACGTCGAGAACAATTCGGGTGAGCGAAATCCCGCTCACAGCTGGATTACAAGATTTGGAGGAATACAAAGAGGCGTTACTTGCTAGTTCCTCTTCCACACCGTCCCATTACAGGCGCCTATTTAAGATAGGATCTGAAAAAGCTAAAAGTACGGACCTTTGCTCATTTTCTTTGGCTTTACAAGAGCCTCATCAAATCGGGACAATTACCTTTCCAACTACGGCTTTGAAAAAAAGAGCGCTAAAAAACAAAGGGGAATGGGCATGCGACGATACATTTAATTGGCTGACAGTTTTGCACTCCCATGCTTCACCAGATATCGAGTAAGCATCATCAATGAGATGCAAGATGGCAGCTGACAATTCCAGTGTATGTGCTGTGCATGGTCTCAATGGCAACGCATTCGGCACATGGGCTACGAATGGGCGAATGTGGCTCCGAGATTTTCTGCCTGGCCATGAGCGTTTCGAGAAATCCCGCATCATGACTTTTGGATATAGTTCTATTCTCAGCGACAACAGGAACACAGCCAGCCTGGCCGAATGGGCCCATAGCCTCCTCCAGGCCCTCGTATCTGCCCGACAGTCTGAGGCTGTATGCAACCCTCTTCCTGCAGTGCTAGTTTCCATGGGGGGGCATTGTTTTCCTAATACAAGCTATCTCTAGGAGCGCACTCGTCCTATCATTTTTGTATGCCACTCGCTGGGTGGACTAGTTGCTCGAGAGGTGCGGTGGTCAGGCTGGGCATGTGTGCCTTTTTCTTCAAGGCTAACCTTTAGCCTTTTAGGCTATGATACAGCTTCACTCTTTTCCCGACCGGTTTCCTGGCCTTTGCGTTGGGCTTTGTGGATTACTCTTTCTCAGCACACCCCATTCTGGAGCCACGGCAGCAGATTGGAATGACTATCTTGTTGACATCGCCCAGAATATCGGCAAGACCCGAGCACGCACTTTTACTCAACTGCTAGGGTCATTCAATAATGAGTCACGGAAAACGAAAGAGCGTTTTGGCCTAATAAACCCCACACCCCCCTACGTCTGCCTTGGCGAGACGCGCAAAACGCGGGTCCTAGGCTCTGCTAAGATGGTGAATGCGGTGCCCTTCGGTATTCTTTGTTGCTTGTCGGCTAATGCATTTCACAGATAGTCACGCTGGACTCGGCTGGATTGAATAGCGAGCCAGCGTATGGCGTGGATGGTGCGGATCACAAAACTATATGTAAATACTCGCGAGATACCGAAGCAGGATATGTGCAGATAGTCAACCACTTGGAGTACATCAGTGGAGTCATTTCTAGCCGTCAAGAACAGCTAGCATCGGTAAACAATGCTGCTTTGAAGGGGGGGGATGCTCGGGGTGGCGATGCTGAGGGAGCCTCTGCCTTGGGAGGAAACGCAGAGGGTGGGAATGTATCGGTAGCAAGTAAACAAAGTGATATATACCAGGGCGGTATATCTGGCGGTAATGCTACTGGTGGCACTGGACGAGGAGACAACGCTCGTGGTGGCAATGCCAGTGGGGGCACCATCCAGATTGGAGGGTAAGTAGACCGAAAGCGTTGAAGTGGCGTAGATGAGAGGAACTGCATGCATAGCTGTGAGCAGTTAATATAATAAAAAAGGTCGTTATGTATTTTTGTATCCTGTTCATAAGTCAAATTGGCTTAGTTTTAACAACAGGTTCGAATATAATATTTCGAGGTCATATATTATAAGACTTATAAATTATATAGTACATATAGTATAGCTAGAGTTACATGGAATATATCGGTTATTCTCTTCACTGGCGTCTCATGTCAATATAGGTACAAGGAATAAAAGTGTTATGGATACTGAGATCTTAATCTGTAACCGTTTGCCATATTATTACACCACTAAGCAAATATTTGGCCGTCGATCCGGTATTTAGCAATCAGTCTAGCAGCATTAATTGTATATGATGGAGCTATCGTGCTAGAATATAGTGTTATAGAAGTTAATGTATCACACTGAGACTTTTGAAGAGACTATTAGCAGCTACAAAGCATATCTAACATAATGATTGCCTGAAGTTCTGCTACATACAATAATGGTCCAATAACCACTTCCCAGTAAAGTAATCTTTGTCAATGATTCATGTTCCAAAGATGCTAGAGCCTTGCATGGTATACTATTCTTTCGTATTCACTATAATATGCAAGTAGTAATATACAGCCCAATTATTGTGGCAGCTACTTCGAACTACTTGTTGATATATATTTTTCGCATGGTTTTGGTAAGCTGCGCATCAAATACATCGTATTTAGTTTAGCTGATGAGACTATTCCAGCCCAGCTTAGCCATACCTCGCCAATCAGCGTATGGGTGTGAGGACTTTTAAACGCTCAATTTATGATCACTCTTTATGATATACCAAGTCTTAAACTATGGATAATATGTGTGTTTTAAATAGGTAATGCTAGAGCGCCAGCTACGCCAGAAAAAAAAAATACTTGATACATATAGCACATAGGCATATCACAATAAAGCTGTTTATTTTCCAACTCAAATCATTAAAAAAAAAGGTTCATCATATTAGCATCGTATAGTTAATTCTTCCTTCTGTATATATGTATTTGGAGGTTCAGCAAAATTCCCCAGCCCAAACCCACCATCTATGAGGTGACATGTGCTATCGAAGAAAGATGAGTGCACGATGTTTCATTATATTAAAATTACTTTGATAACTCGGTATGGAAAGTTGAGTAGCGTCTATGCGAAGTATGTCTCACCTAAATCAATCTAGCTGTGGAACGTCAACCGAAGCCTCAAAATCGCATAAGCACACGCATGCGCCTCTGGACAAGGGCTAGACTCAGATCCCTCCACCTCTCAAGCCCCAAAAACGCCGCCCAAAAAGCCTAATCATTGTGATTCGGGTACTGCTTTGGATTATAGTGAAGCCCAAATTGCATTCAACAAGCTGGACACACGTATGTAGGAGGAGCCTCGCCGCCTAACCTATGCAAACGAGACATCTCCACCGCGAGCAGCCCCCCCAAAGCTAGTGACTCCTGCTGCGTCCCCGCCACGGGCATTTCCTGCATGGATATCTCCCTCCTTATTCGATGTATGATGGGCAGAGACGTCACCGCCTTGGGCATCGCCACCGTGAGCCTCTACACCGCTGGCGTCACCGCCGCGTGCATTTCCACCGTGAAGAGAAATTTTTTTTCGAATCGTGTTTCCGAGCCGCCCCGGAGACGACGACGGATATTTCCAAGAGAAGAACGAGATAATAAGACCGATTATAGTCAGAACACCAGAAACCGTGCCAATGACGATTCCAGTAATATCTGACGCGCTGAGGCCGCCGTTGTCTCTGGGCCACACTTTATATGTGTTGCCGGGCGTCGTTATGATAGGCATTGTTAAATACCAGCGAAAAAGAAAGAGACAATAAGGTTTTGCCAAGCGGATTAGTTCCTGTGCCCTTTACCTATTGAGGTTACAGAGAAGGTAATCTCGACGCAGCTCCCGAGATTCAACAAAAGTAAATATAGGAAATGTTTGATAGGCGACATAGTCGACATGTGGAGAGACAACAAATATATATGGACCTAGGAGTATGGAGTAGGTAATACAGGTTATTCAAATCAACTGATGATATACGCAAGACATCCGTGCTCCGTAACTATTGCATGTAGGTATATGTTTACGTACCTAGGTAGTACATAGGTAGCCGGATACATGTATTAAGCGACTAATGCAGATTACGCACTAGTATTCCAAGACAGCATGAAGTGAATCAAGCCCTCAGCAGCTTTAATTTCGGGGAATCAATCTTCATAATTCAAGGCTATTCTCATTTATGCTCCAAAATATCTCTTCCGCCGAGGAGGCAGGGGCTTAGGCGGCGACGGGGGAGGTGGAGGCGGCGGCACCGGGGGGGTTGGCTGAGCTATCGCTCTATCACTCATAGCCTGGTTCACAATTATACGTCCAGCCATTGCTCGACCACCCATAGCCTGGTCACCACGAGTCGCGTTTGCAGTTCCGCCCATGGCTTTTCCCGCGTTACCGCCAAGTCCTCTCCCATCGCCGCCCACTCCTCTACCCCCATAGAATATGCCATCTTCAAAAGCACCACCTTCAGCAAAACCTCCACCAGCGACTGCATTCTTACCCTCTATTCCTACCATAGAGGCACCAAAGGCGATACCACCAGCAGCAACGGAGATTGTCGGATCAGCAACAGCCACTAGCTGATGCTTACCATCACCCAAAATGCTTCCGAGGGTTGCACACGGATCCTTAAGCTTTTCCCCGTTGAGAAAAATAGACACCTCACCTTCAAGAAAATATTGATTCTGGAGCAATGCTATATATTCTTTAAGCATTGTATCGGCCCTTTCCTCCAGCTCAGAGTTTATATCTCCCCCGTGCTTTTCTATTCCCCGATTAGTATGTAGCTTGGCCCGTGATGTAAAGTGAAGAAGAATCTACCATCTCTAAGAATAGTGCAAGCAACCTTAATTATCCTGCGTTTACTTGTCGACATAGTGAATCGATGTTATACAGGGATAAAACTCGTAAGAACAATCGCCTGAAGCTGTGAAGGGTGGCCTGATATGCCTTCAAAGGTAGCAGGCTATAATCCAGTTATAGAGAGAGTATATGTTCCACAGGATAGTGGTTTGGCTTTATAGCTTTGAGACGTTGTTGATGATATTTATATGGAAGGGACGGAGCTGAAATAAATGATGATGAAGAAGAAATGATGCTCCTTATACTTACAGCCAGGCTCATCTTTATACAAGTTCATATTCAGTGTCATAGAAACTAATGCAGCTTATGGATGTCTTATTGAACTTAATGCCTAAATAGTGCCGTAAACAGAAAGAGCCTTAAGATGACGCACTATTTGCTAGAGCAATGAAAACACAAATGCATTATGGATCACGAGCCAATGCCACCTTTTACATGTCTGAGCTACTACGTGTTTTGTTAGGCTATATGTTAATAACAAGTACATCACATAATCTGGGCAGTAATACAATTTATACTCCAGTGACTCTATACAGCATTAGGCATTCATATCATAATAAGATGAATCCAGCGCCGATCAGCTACTTCCATAGTATAGTGATGTAAGCTCACAATTTGCATAATCGCTGTCTTCTACATGACCACATCTTTCTAAGAAAAAGGTACCGGAGAGAAATTTTATATATATTGCTCTGCGGAGGATACAAACCAGTTAACTTCTGGAATGGGGGATCGGTAAACTAAACATCTACGCAACTGAAACCTAAGCGGGTCAGTCAGCCTCTGAGGCTTATTCCATGTCACCTTCTGCTGCACAGATCACTAGTCGAGTGCTCCGGTCGCAGGGGTTCCAAGCGAAATTACGGAACAAGTGGCACGCAATATATACGTAAGGCACCGATGCGTGTCGGGAATGTGTACGCTACATAGGGTACTTGCCTTCTGCATGTGCCACGTGGCGAAGCTATGAATAGCACGCTAGCATCTCTTATATTGTTGCATATACGCGTGTAAGATTAGTATACTATTTCATTGTACGTACGAACATGCGCTGACTGGAAAGGCCCAATGGTGTGGCTCAATCTTGGCATCTTCTGCCGAGTGTGGGAGAAGAGGCGATGTAGTGTCATACAAGATGGCTTCCCAGGCCGCGACCACAGGAGCGGCTGATTTGCTACTTTGTCAGTAATCTTGTTGTTTCCTGGTATGGAATTCACTGCAAATCATATGAAAGTATTGGTTGATTATGCAGCAGGTGAGTTAGCAATTAGGTAGTGCTGCTTGAGTTTGGGCATGACGATGATAGTTGGGTACCTTTGACTACCGTATAAAAAGAATTATATTTGGTTTATAATAAAATATTAAT
>KQ479216.1:8749-21484 GCA_000331835.2 Trichoderma hamatum GD12 | reverse complement strand
AAAAAAAAAGGGGGGGGGGGGGGGGCAGTAATACGCAGAAAGAACTTACGCGATGACCCGGTCGCCTTTCTTAAACCGGCTGACACCGACGCCAACCTCTTCCACGAAGCCAGCAGCATCTTCACCGAGAATAAAGGGGTATTGTGACAGATATCTGCCATGAGTCCTGCGTAATGTTAGAGAAATGGAGACATTGACGTAGGACCGAACAAGATCAGAGGACATACTGAATCTTCCAGTCGACAGGATTCTAATATGACAATCAGTTTTCGTGGTAGCTTCGGAAAGGCATCAAAGGAAGCGACTGACGATGGAAACTGCAGCAGTCTTAATGATAATTTCTGCAAGTCCTGCTGAAGGCTTGGGAGCGCCCTTAACGGTTAAGGGATACTCTGAGGGAGAATCAATCCAGGCCGCTTCGTTGTGAGCCATGGCGTGGGCGAGATTCATCCTTGACTAGGATGCTATGCTTGAGAGACGAGGAATTAGTTGGTCTAACCACAGGAGCCTACACGGTTTATATAAAAGTATACATAAGATTCAGATAGGACTTAACTTTTTGTGGCTGGCTTCTGTGCATGTACTAATGTGGACATGCTACAATAAAGTACTGCCGCCAGTCACAAGATAGCCACGCTCTTCTCTAAGGATTCTGGCGGATCGTTACTGTTGCCAGTGTACCGTTGTGGAGCTTACTTGTGAGTATATAGTATGGTGTTTAGGCAAAGTTGCTCATAGTCATCACGGCTCCTCAGTAGATAACAGAACCCATCTCTTTGTTGCCTGCATAATTGACCGAAGTTGCCTTTCCCGTGTACGGAAAAGTCTCCCTTTGGTAGGCTGGACTGTACGTCAGTAGCTTGCGTCGCTTAGCGCGTCAGTAGCTTGCATTAGCGCGGCACAAGGTCTGTAGTTGTTAGAAATGCGCTAATATTAACATGGAATGAATCTTCCCTGGAATTAAAGTCGGTCCGGAGCAGGAGACTACAGGATAATCCATCCTTGATAGTGGCCACGCCTCAAACTCCTTCAATTTTACTCTTGCTCATATGATGAAAGAATGGTGTAGCTCGAATAGAGCTATAAGCAAGAGAAATAAGTAGACAACTACATGATATGGCCTATCGGTTTGCGTCGCTCGGTGGAATAGACAATAATGCCTCCCTACCTCATACCGATCCAACTTATGCCACAGCAAGCCTATGCGGGCCCGGGCAATGATTGGACTGGGACCAGCGACCCAAAAGCAAGGAAGAAAATTCAAGATCGTATCCATCAGAAGGCCCGTCGTAGGTGCACCCCCCCTCCTTTTCCTGGCTAATGCCTGAACGTCGGGACTGTACTGTACACTGACCGTGACCTTGCATTTGGCGAGAGCCAGGGCAGCGTATTAAAGTTAGGACGAGCCATCTCCTTTGTTCCCTACAGGAAGACCACCCGGCACCTGTTAGTTTAGCAAACACTCCATGTAGCTGTTTCAGCGAAGACCAAGCTGTCCCCGACCTCTGGGCTAGCAATGTCGTTTATAATTCACGACAAAACCAACCCTTTAATCTCAGTACATTCACAGCCTGCGAGCCAGATTCTGAACGGACAGAACGGTTCATCCTTCAATTCACTGCCGAAGCACATCAATATTTTCTCCATGGATCACCGCGCACGGACATGCTGATCAACTTAGTCCAGTTTAATACGACGAGAGCTCTAGTGATGAATGCAAGATTTATTGGAGTCACAAGGGAGATTATGACGCCTGGGACTCGGTCCAAGTTTACTTCTGGAAGCGTCAGTGCCACAGCATTAAATTCGCTGCCTCCAAGCCTGAGACCAACTCATCTTCAGCTCACCATAAGTCACCATCCTTGGATCGATACCTTGCCACTACCCGAGATTCGGGACAACTTGCTACGTTGTGACGAGAGTTCTTATGACAAAAAGGAATTGTGCCGTGACCTTAGAGGTTTCCAGGTTGTGGCAGAGGGCTATGGGGGCATGATTGTATGGGGAGCCCCGTGGGACTCTCAGGGATGGGAGATCACAGACGCATTTGCAACCAAGTGGCCGTGGGTAATTAGAGGCTGTCACCAACTTCTAGAGTCCACAAGTTATTGGAGGAAGGTAAGGCATGAACACAGTGTATAACACCTCTCTTGCTTCCCTGCGTAAGCAAACATCTCTGCTATCCTTCTGGGTTCAATACAAAAGGCAAAACCTCTGGCTGCTTTCTTTTGGGCCGTGCTGTCTTTATTTTAACTTATATGTAATGATTATCAATTATAGGAATTTATTGTATAACTAGGCTCGCTTCCCTGTGTATCATACCGTAGAGCCAGCTGCTACTAAAAATTACTTGTAAATGCTACAATTGCTGCTGCGTAATATTCCTCCTTCGCACAAAATGTAAAGTAATATGCACACGGATCCAGTCTAGTCTGTTAAAATAGCTGGCGTTGACGAAATTGTAGCTGAGGGCGGAGGGAGCACCGGAAATGTTGTGGTGTACAGCCCCCGTTGCTCGCAGTCGCAGACTGTATAAAGCATATTATTAGCAAGAGCATTTCAGGGGAGGATAGGAGCCTTTCGCAGTAGAACAACAGCAGCGCAGCGGCCCAGCTTGGGATCAAAAGATGAAAAGGGAGATGAAACGTACGGGCAGAGATGGAATTCAATACATCAATGGCACCCCCGAACCCACATGCGCCTATTACGCAGTTGGCTCCTGCACCCTGAATAACATCCTGATTTTGACATTGACAGATAATATCATTAGCTCCACAGCTGGCTTGCGTGACGGCGGCTGAGCTAAGACAAGAGCTCGCACATGAAGAAATTGCGCTCCGGCTGGCGTCGCAGGACGCTGGCCAGGTCGTAATAGTTGTGTAAGAGAGAGAAGTCGTCGTAATCATAGGGGGGATAGCTGTGGAACTTATAATAGAGGAGGTCGATGTGGGACTTAGGGAAGTAGGGTTGGAGCCAGAGCTTCCCCCAAGCACAGTGGTTTCTGAGGTACTATTCACGATAGTGGGTTAGCAAGTTCCAGATCAATGCAGCCTATCGCACGCTCAAGTGGGGTGGAACAGCCAGTGCTCATGATGTCTTTGAACCTATACACACATTGTAACAATAACCGTCGTTGTCGATCTAGGTTGGCCGGTCTGATCAGTAAAGCCTTGTCATCCGAATTTGACGAGATTGAACTCACAGTTCTGTTCTCCAATGAGTCTGCAACGTCTTTGTAACAGCCGGGGCAGTGACTGTGGAAGTAAAGGTCGAAGCAGTTGCAAGATAGCTACCCGAAAAGCACGAGCATCCATGAGATGCGGACGATGGCTGCGGGTTCAACGCTCGGATGCAGTTCGGCGCCGGACAAGCCTTCCTTCTCTCCCTCTCCGCCGGGGGGGAGGAAGCTATCGTTTTGGCTACTGTCGAGCTCGGCGTGGTCGTTAGCAAGACGACAGATGTATCAGTTACCGTTTTTATATCTGTGGTTACATCCGTGGCGGTGGCGAAGCTTCGCTGCATTGTTAACTTCGAACGGCGTGTGGTAAGACTTTATGGGGGGAAGGGGGGACGAGCGTACGAAGTGGGTGTGACTGTAACAGTCACAGTCGGCAGAGAGATCAATATGTTCACTGATGAACTGCAGAAAGGAATTGCCATACGGGGGCTGGCGATAAGACATCGAAGAAGATTGTCGTGGGGACAGCCGTCTCGGGCCTCGATGTCCTCGCCCAGTTGTATTCCAGGCGCAGCCGAGACGGCTGCAGCGCCAAACGCTAGGAGGGAGATATACTGGTGCTTCATGGCAGTTTACTGTGCAAGCCAAATGCCAGTCGGGCTACTCGATCGATAAGTTTCGCCCGGAAGAAAGACGACAAAATGACAGCCGAAGTGGCAGCATCTCTCTCTTTAAACCAACCGCTGCAAATCCTCCGGCCCTTGTAAGATATTAAAGCTACGCATCGAACCCCTGTTTGGATTGTCCGCTAGACGTTCCGGGGCTACGCACCAAACACATCTTTCGTAGCTGCTAGCACTTGGATGATCGGGGACTTCGGAAAATCATCAAGGGCGATACTCAGGAGGTAATACATCGGGATGGGTCTGGCTTGTAGAGTTAAGCACCTGGAAAATTGCTACTGTAAACGAAAGCTAAGTCGATACGCGTAAAGCTGTTGTGCTCGATATCCCAGTTCACGACGGGTTTGTTCATCGTGCAGTGAAGATCCACAAAATTTCAGCTGGCTCTGTGCAACTGCACTATCGGCCTGGCAGCTCCATCGTTCCAGGGGTATAGCGGGCCTGTGTCTTGGCAGCACGCTTTGGGCACTGTCGAATCTGGTTCAGTTGATGTCCAGACCCAGGCCAACGGAATCGGGGCTGGCCGTGGCGAAGACTCCATCGAGCTATTATTGGCATTTTCATTACAACGCCTATCTCGCTGCCAATAGCGGATCTAATCCATGAGAGCGAATTTTCGGTGATAGAAAGACTGGTCAAAGGGCCACTAGAACACACATACGCAGGATCGCAGAAATGGAAAACGGGCGCAACTGGATTACGATGGCAACTCGATATTGGCAAATGGTTAAAACTCAAATATAATTTTATGTTAACAGTAAGCACATACAAAAGGCATTATCTAAATCGAAGCTGTAAGGGCAACTGCGACAATCTGGCCCCCGCAAGATCGAATGATTGCAAAGTCAATAATTTTCTCGATACTACCTACATGTACCTAGGTACATTTAATAAACCCTGTCTCCGTTGTTGTTATAGTTTCTTATACATCAATAGACTTATACTTCTGTATTTACCCGCTTTCTTAGGGTATTTTCAGCCAATAGGTTGCTTTGCTTTGCTTCGGTCGAGGTCTCATAGTTATTCCAATTCCACATAGGGACCTTCTTATCGTACATTTCATCGATTTCGGCATAGGTCCGGCCTTTGGTCTCAGGCATAAGCAGGTAACTCCAGACAATCACACAGGCCATACAGCCAGCAAAGACAAGATAGGTCTTGGCGCCAAGGTTAGCTGCATCGGCTGATGTAAGCTGAGGCACGGCAAAAGTCGTGATTACAGCTGTGGTCTGACAACATGCCACGGTATAAGCCATGGTGTGAGACCGCAGCTTCGGCGTTGAAATCTCAGGTGGGAGTAGCACTGAGACAGAGAGGAAAGATAATGCCCAGACAAAGTTGAAGATGAATCCTAACGCGGCAATTGTCAATAGGGCGTTCCTGTTGTCGGGGAAGAAAGCTAGTGCTCCAGCCACGAGGTCAATGCAGAAGAGAAACATCATCCCCCACAATGCTGTCGGGCGGCGCCCGTAAAGATCGAGAACCATGGGCGCAACGATAGCTCCGGCCAGATTACAGAGGGAAGCTATTATCGTAAGAACAAATGCATTACCAACGCCCAATTGGCTGAGGAAGACGGTGGTATACGTGGTCGACAGGATTACGCCTGAAACCTGATTAAGCGAATAGAACGACCCAGCGGTGATTGTCCTCTTAAAGTTTTCCCGATTGAAAAGGTCCCAGAAGTGCACGTTTGATGTCAGCTCGCGTTCGTTTTCCTCGCAGAGAACGATAATGCGGAACTCATCCTCTAACTGGAAGTCAGAAAAGCCGCGCAGACGTCGTAGGTTCTTTTTAGCCTCCTCCATACGACCCTTGGACACGAGCCACTGAGGGCTCTCAGGAATGCCAAGAGTCAAGAAGAACAGCAACGCAGGAAGGCCCGCTTCGATACACAAGGGAATTTGATAAGCCTTTGGTCCATCGATGGCGTGGGTCGCGTTTGAGACAATAGTAGCGATGACACCAGAAAAGATATTGAGGATGTTATAAATCTGCACGCTCCGGCCTCTCATTGATGCAGGCACAACTTCGCAAAGATATAGTGGCGCGATAGTGTGCGCGATTCCAATGACAAAGGCACTGCAGAAACGACCAATGACGAAGGCGGCCAAGTTTGGCGCAAAGACTTGCAAGAAGGCCCCCAACAGTGAGAACACATAGGATCCAATCAGCGTCCACTTTCGGCCAAAGCGATTGGTCAGGGGCGTCGTGGCCAGGCCACCAATGACTGATCCAACCAGAGGGACAGAGAAAACCAGATCCTGATTGCGTGCTGTCAGGGAAACGTCTTCGTTGCCAGGACCGGTATGGCCTTGAAGTAACTTCACCTAGGGGTACTGGTCAGCAGCAATACAGCGACTTGAAACTCCGAGTCCCATGGACTTACAAAGGCTGGCGTTGCGGCAACAGGTGAGATAACTCTATCGTCGTAGCCGAACAAGAAGGATGAAGCACCAAAAGCGAGACATGAGAAGACTAGCATCAAATTGATCGCTCCCTTGTCTGGTCGTATGCCAGGAGCCAAACCTTCGGCGGCTGGTATCTCTTCAACGTTACACACCTCAAGCTTGGGCTCAGCCGCCGCCTGGTTGTTCTCGTCGGTAGCCATTGCGTTTACTACCTGCAAACAAAGCTAGATGGTTTCCGGCCACAATGAACAATTTGCTAGCTATTAGCAAAGAAATGAACTGAACGCTTTTGGATCCGGGTAGGCAAACCCAAAGCGACCATTGGAGTTTGTAATGAGCATCTAGACGGGCTGTGTAGATTCCATGCTGGTATATTTATATCTGGGCATCCCATCTAGCCTCTGGACTGCACATCTCAGATTAATGTTAGGAAGTCGCGATCAGAGCTTGTGACCCCAGAGTGCCGGAATTTTCTCTGGGGTACAGATGGCGGAGACGCGGGGAGCCAGGAACAAAATCCTGATTGGTTGACGGGTTTCGCCGAAAATTCGCCGCCGTGGGGCATCCTGCCTCGATGGATTAGTTTCACCGAAACTCAAAAGGTTTTGGAAGTAAACGAAGCTCAATTGGTACTGTACCATTCATGACTGACTAGGCTTTTACAGAGACCGGGGGAAGTTGAAATTTCTCAGAGTACGTAATGGATATACCAAGCAAATGACCGTTTTCCGGCAGACGCTCCACGGATACCACATACTTGGTTCGGTGAATCACTATGGGAACCTTGGAGGGACTGGGGTTAGCTCAGCATGTAGTTTCAAGCCCATGTCCGCGCCACATAAATCTTCCGGAACAACTATCCGTATTCATTTGCGTTTCGCTTGTATACACAATTTTGTGAGACCATAGACGCTTGATGCGGCCAATAGCATGTGGTATTATTGACTCCGCCAGATTGTTGAATACTTGACTGTTTCTTCCTTGGTGTCCCAAGAAACATCTCCATGACGAATATCTCCACCTTATCGAGCTGTTAGAATAGAAGGCTATAAAGCCTCTTTGGAAACTAGTGGAGAACGCCGGCCCCTACAGCGCCACCCCCAAGTCATGGATTGACAACCCCAGATTTTGCCTTGTTCTATTGAGATGTGACGAACATAGAATCTAAACTCGTAGTTTTTACTGTCCCATTGATTAGATGTGGGTATTTGTAACTAGCTTGCTTAGTAGACGTTAAGATCAAGCTACAAAGCAAAACAAAACAAAGCTATTGACTCTACTGCCCCATACTATTACCTTTCGCCGAAAATTGTCCGCCCTAATCGAGGATCCAAGGTCTTCTATGGGCAAAGAGGGAGAAGCAGGACAAGGAAGCAGTTTATTCTGGTCACCGCTAGAACCCGGACTCACGTTCTTCTCTTAATCTCTTATGGATTGACGGTGCAGCTATGACTCTGCTATAACTCAATCTGTTTGGCATTACCTCTTTCCGCCCACGTCTGTCTGTGATACTACGATATCTTGTTAAAGGTTCACAGAAATTTCTTTGTCACAAAATGTCTCTTCTAGTAGCCACTCTATGCACTGCGCCAGCGCTGGGTCCCAATCCCAAGAGGCACGCTTGCCTCTCAAACCCCTTTCCACACTCTGACAACCAGAGTATCGGACCTACCGCAGATCAGCAAAATTTTAATAGATGGAGACCAAGATATCATTTGATGCCTCCCCGTTATTGGGTCAATGATCCGTGTGGCCCAGGTTACAGTTCGTCGGGACGATGTTATCAGATGTCTTTCCAATGGAATCCATTTGGGTGTGAATGGGGAAATATGTCCTGGGGACATGCAACATCTCAAGATCAGGTACACTGGGTCGTTTCTCGTGAGCCTTCGATGCAGCCTTCTGAAAATGAAGATCCTTGTGGCGTATTCACAGGTTGTACTTGGCCAACCAATCCCAGCGGTCAGGATGATGGCACCATAACAACGTTCTATACTTCCGCCCAACATTCACCAATACATTGGACATTGCCTTACAAAAAAGGCAGCGAGCTCATCCGCATGGCAACGTCTACGGACAATGGTCGAACTTGGAAACGTCATCCATATTCTATTGTTCCAGGGCCTCCGAAAGGGTTGGACGTGATAGGGTGGCGAGATCCCTTCATCGGAACTTGGGACTCTATTGACCGATGCCTCAACCGTGGTAGCGGAGAGTATTTATATGGCGTTGTTGCGGGTGGAATCCGTCATCAGTCACCCACAGTCTTTCTATATTCCATCGACGCAAGAGATCTTACTCAGTGGACCTTTATTTGCACGCTATTCACCCTAGGGCAGAATTTCAAAACGTCAAAGAGATTGCCAGACTTTGGCACCAATTTTGAAGTAACCAATTTCATGACACTTCGAGACAACGATAGAGTTTCTTACGATATTCTGTTGATGAGCATAGAGGGCGCGCATGAAATGGAGACACCTTCTTTTCTGGACATCAAAAGCCAAGTTAACAAGACTAACAAAGCGCAAAGGTCAAATAAAATACAGAACTGGCTTTGTGGTCAGCCAGAAATGAGAGTGGAAAGACCCACAGATAAGCTCGAGAGTCAAGAACTGAGATTCGAGTTTCGCTTTGGGGGCCGCCTTGACTACGGGCTGTACTATGCTGCAAATTCGTTCCACGATATATTGACAGACAGTCGAATAGTCCATGGCTGGATTCTTGAAGAAGATTTACCTCTTCATTTAGCAAAGAAACAAGAGTGGAGCGGTATGTTATCATTATCTCGTATCCTTAAGATGAGACAAATCAAGAATGTGGTCGCTGCCAGCCGTTCGGATTTGAGGTCTCTGGACTGGCTTCATTGCACCCCTAATCTTGATGGTTCATATAATGTTACCACGCTCACTTCCACTCCTGACCCCCGCCTGTCTGAATTACGTCAGAAAGAGTCGGGTCTGTCTTCTGCGCACACAGCCAATGGTTGCAACTACTCAGACGCTCAGAATATACCTGGCTTCCTAATGCTCAAATCACGCCATTTCGAGGCAGAAATCTCCTTGTCGGTTCCACCAAATGCGAAGCAAATTGGCCTTATATTGTATCACTCTGCTGGTAAGATTCTTGTGGAAATGCAAACAATTGCCACAGTAGCTAACTGTAGTTAGATCGTTTAAGCAAAACAGTCATTTTCTTTCAGCCTAATGAGGAATATCTAGTGGTGGAGCGGCATGGTGTATACCTAAATCACAATGAAACAAGTGGTATAAATGACAGCCCTGAGTTTGCACCACACACTCTTTTCACCACACGAGACCCTGTTACCGGCAAAGAAGACCAAGAGACGTTGGATATTCGTATATTCTTCGACGCTAGCGTACTCGAGATTTTTGTGAATGAGCGTGTTGTTATAACAACTCGTATCTATCCCGAGAGTGGCCAGTGTTACGGCTTACAGCCATTTGTGAAGAATTATGAAGGCTCATTGCGAGGAGATGAGGCAATAGTATCGCGCTGCGTAGGGTGGGAGCTGAAATCATCAATATTTTATGAGACATAGAATCAGATTAGCTATTCTGGAGAGAAAGATAGCACAACGAATACGTATTTGGCAATATATATTGAATACCACTCGTTTCTGAGCATTCCATTAACGATCCTAGAACTAATTCGACAGCCTGAGATGCTGATAGAAGAACAACAACAATAGGTTTAACAATAATTATATTATGAACTATTTAACTCCGCCGTGATGCCAAGGTAGGCTGAATCTGGCGATCATTTCGCTTCTTTCTCGCTCATAGCCCGTTCAAAAGCATAGTTTAGTGGCTTCAATTATATAGGTGTTCATGTGTGACTGGCTCAGCACGCTGCTAAATTTGGCGTGTCGAATCCTAGAGAGTGAAGATGAGCCACGTACTTCCCCAGATAAGGGTGGTTTCCGCCACGAAGAATGCTGAACATCTTAAGGTATCTACGGATGAGCTTTTGATGTAACGTTTCGATACCTTGCTTGTCCTGATGTAGGGGGATAGAGGGCTGCAAGAGGGTTGCGTTCGGTGGGAGCCGTTCGATTGGTAAGGCTGGATTACTGAGAACTCTAATAGCTGTCACCGAAATATCGTAGAGCTTCTCAATCTGATACAACTTGTTAGCAGAAAATATGATGTAGGAAGAAACCCAAATATAATTCCTCACCAAGCCTACGCCGTGAGCCTCCATGAAACTCAAAGGCAGCTTCTGACAGAGAGCCAATGTCGATTCAGCCAAGCGGATAGCATAGTCGAACTGTAGCTCGGGATGCGGTGATTGTGATTTTAGCAGATTGTGTCCCAAGCAAAGATACCAGAGCCGGTTCTGAAGCCACTTTTGCGTTACAAGTATGTCAGCATGCTGAGTAACAATGGCCTGGCCATCAAGCACATCCCCATCTGTATCGTCTAGTACCTCGTCATCTAGGACGAGACGGTCGTAGTGACTACATAGATGTCGGTCTTGGACGCGCTTGAGCTTCTCATACACTAGCAAAACCGTCTTTTCATTAGATTTAGAGCAACTTCCTTGAGTGGCTGCACACGTAGCATTCCAGCAATCGATAAACTCATCTTGGATAGAGCTAAAAAGCTGCATGAGCACCGATAGTCCCATCAATGCGGCGGCGTCTTTCTCGTTAAACACAATCATTCCCGAAAGAAGGCCATGTGAAGAGCCGCTCAAGAGATCATCTGAGATAGATGGAACCGAGTCACGCATTTGTTTTAAGCTGATAGGATGACGTCTTTGAATTGAATATGCCCTGTACAAGTTACATTAGCCTGCGAAGACAAGATATATTAACAGGCGTGCTGACCTCTCTGTAATAAACAAGACCATGTATGCGCGCAAATTTTGACCCGTCTCTTCACCAAGTGATCCCTGGTACGCACTCCAGTCGTCTAATCCCATTGTCTGAGCCAAGTCAATAGCTTCCCGCAAACGTAGCCAAGCGGCATTATGTTGGTTGGTGCCAAAGAGAGAGCCAAAGAGGAAGAAGCTTGTCATGACCGCTTCCAATGTTGGGCTTTCGCCAAAGTCAAAGGAACTACGCATTTTCATAGCTTCGTTCATCAACAACTTCGCTTGGTGCTCTCGCGAAGAGGACGTAGGGCGTTCACTGATGAAGATGGGCTGGGTGATCGCGAATGCGCAAAGAGCCAAGATCATGGAGCCGAATAAAGGGTTATGACGATGCTCTTGGAGATAAATCTTGGTGAATAGCGTAGATCGGTTCAAGACTGGCATTGTCGGATGAAGTCTATCGAAATAGACATCCATCCAGGGAATCAAGCTGGCCTCGCTGATGTAACCTGGCCAATGAGGGATAGTGTTCCTAAATTGCTCTTGAGGAACTGCCAGATCATACGGACGCGTGCTTGTCGGGTTTGCACTGTTTTCTTGAAAATCTGTATCAATTACCGGTGGGAGTGCCGCAAAGTCTACAAACGAGCCCCCCCACGGAAAGCCAGATGGCGCTATTTGAGATGTCGCTCTATCTGGTGGCCAATACTCTGTATCTTGACTCTGGCTGAAGATGTCGACATCACCCATATTGGATATTGGTAGGTCATTTGCAAAGATAGGACTCACGATATCAGGCACAGACTGCGACGCGTGATCTGTAGTGGAAAGACCGACATCAAATTCCTGAGATGGCCACTCGGATCCCGGTACTAGCAGAGACTGAGTCGACGTGGTATCGCTGCCGGCCGCCCCAGCTGACTCTGATATGCGGGCTGTCACCCTTTCAGTGCGTGGCTCCAAGTTTTTCTCGTGACGTAGACGGCCTTGGTCTTGCTGAATTTGCGCAAGGCGCCTGGTAAACATGTCAGAAAACACCAAGGAGTCGGGATTCTAATTTGAGAACCTACTTGCCAGCGGGACCGCGTTTCTTCTGGGGCTTCAAGTATGTGCATTCGAACCCACGAGCAAGACACATCTTACATGGCTGCGAGAAGTCGCACTGTGCCTGGAGTCAGCCATTGGCTGCGAAATGAACACTTTGACAGCCGAGTCTCTTAGCCAAACTTGCCCTAATTTTGCGAAGCTTGCATTGGTCGCATGATCGCTTTGCGATTCCAGTTGTCGGCTTTCCAGAGTGATCGTCCGTGAGTGGGCTGGAAGTACTCATCCTTCGCAATATCAAAGCATTAGTCCCCAGGCAGGCTTTCTAGTACTGACTCGGCAATATTGTTCCTTGCGCGAATGGTTGTAGATTTGTCGCCTGACCGCCTGGGGAGATTCTGATGCTCCGTCTAAATCTAGCCTCCCTGGGCGATAAAGTGGGGACTACCTTGCTTACCCCATTCGTTCGAAAACTTTTCCGGTACCTTATTCCCATAAATATCTACTGCAATAACTTGTTCTTTCTTTCTTTCTTTCCTTATTATATCTTTTATTAGTGGGAACTTTTTTTTTTTTTTTTTTA
>ANCB02000548.1:0-12947 GCA_000331835.2 Trichoderma hamatum GD12 | reverse complement strand
ATTTATATTGTTTATTTTTTAATACTAAAGTAAAAAAGCAAAAGGTCTTCGAAAGTACCAACAGAGGAATTCTTTTTATTTTGTAAATGGGTCGCTTTAAAAAATTCTTGTCACCCACCAAGTCGGTTACCTTCACTGGAGAAGAACCTGACAGAGCTTTGGACAAGAAGTCCCTGAAGTATCCAGCCCCTAGTAAACTACTTACTGTCTTGATAGGGTTATTTCTATATATACTTAGAGGACTAACCCCTCGCTTTTCGTTTTTTTTATCAAAAAATCCGCCAGCTAAATGTAGTATTTTGCCGCCGTACAGTACCAGCTAAACATGGAGATAACAGCCTCTTGAAGCTTGGCGGTATTTGACTCATTAATGCAACAAGTGCCAGTTTACTTAAAAGTATTGCAAGCTATTGCGCTAGGCTTAATCTCCACAGAAACGGATCTTGTAAGAGCCAGGGTTACCCTCCTCTTCTTTAGTAACCCAGGTGTGTGAAAGTATCGTATACTAAGGAGTATTATCGCTACGCCTGCAATGCTTGCAGTCTAGAAGCGACAGTATTCGCGGGTCGCTCTTACAGTGCAAGCTGGGCTATGGTTACCAGTGGAGAGCAGAGGGGTAAGAGTAGCGTGCAGGAATCTAAGAGTCTGAGGTTAAGTGCGTTGATGGAGGCTGTGACGACAAGAGCTACTGCCAGCGTATTAGACTCTGCCACGAACATAGCCTCTAGAAAGTATTTTTATAATTATTACTATTTACGAAAATTAAGTACATCAGGAAGTAGCAGTAAGTTTAGTTTTATTATATTATATCTAGAGTAGGAGGTAGTAGTTAGCGAAGTAGGTAATTGAATACATTACTAAACCCCCTACGCAGCCCCACCAATAGCTGTGTCGAGCCTGGCAAAGCTGATAGCGGTGGGAATAAAACCTGCCGCAAATTGGACTGAGTGATTTATTTAACCGATATAACTTAAGACCTGTTAGCAGCTGTTACTGAGTTACAGCCACCCATCCCCATGACACAACAATGAATCGTGACTGCAATGGAGCTAGCAGCTGAAATCGAGCCTCTTCTGAGCCCTCTCTCCCCCTTCCTGCCTACTGCGAATTCTGAATGGATTGAAGATTGCCAATCCTCGCACACGGCACAAGCACATGCTAACACCTCTGAGCTTATTTGGGACACCTCCTCACTCAACCCTTGTAATAGATTGTGCCACTCGGACCCGGTGTCTTCGACAAGATTGGCGCATCGATGGTTGCACAGCCATGGGCCGTCAATTTCATGCCCTGCCTATCTATTTGTTCCCAAACATTGCACCTAGAGGAATTGATGTCATCATCCCTTGCCAGTCTCGGCACCCGCGGCATCTCAGGGTGGCTCTTGGATCCTCCGAGGTGTTTGGTATGTCTACGAAGAGAGTTCGAAAGCTGGGGATTAGCGAGTATATTGTTCAGGCTCTGAGTTCTTGGTCCGCGCGTCAGCCGTACTTCGATGAGATCTACCGCGCTTTGCCGTATGGATCCAAGATTGTTTTCGAAAATATTGTGCCTTTCCCTAGTCAACCGCGAATTCGAATCGTCCCAGATAATACATGGAGTGAAAGGCTTCTACCAATTGAAACGCTGCGAGACTTCTGGAAATTACCTCCAAACGGATGGCCGGCATCAATTCACATGAACAGCCTCGAAGTCGTGTTTCAGATCAATGAGAACGTTGCACTGGTTCGAGCCCCTGAAATCGGAGGCAGCACGCCGTTCATCTTCAAGACCAATGTACGGAGCATGAAGCACTTTTATCATGAGCTGAAGCTTCTGCTTACAATGGAGAACTATCCGGGTATAACCTCCAAACCCTTACGCGTTGTTATCTGCAACGAATCGGGTATCGGTAGCTCTCGGGATATGGTTGCTGGCTTCCTCTCAGAGTACTATCCGGGAGGCAACCTACGCGATGTTCTAGAATCAAACTCGCCCATGGCTTCAGTCTTACAGCTGAAGTGGTCTATCCAAATTGTCGAAACTCTGCAGCACATCCGGAATAGCCCGGCCCGGTTTTACTCCGACCTCAAACCGGACAACTTAGTGATATCTGGATTAGCTCGAGACATCATCTTTATAGATTTCGAGCAGGCGGGAAACTGGGACACCTTCCAACCCCCTGAGACCTTCTATTTGACCTGGATGGAAAAGCTCTCTGCTAGGAGAGAGGCGCCGGAGGAGCGCCGGAAACAATACAAATCCCTTCTAGATCTCAACATACCACACCCAGGCTCAAAAGAGTGAGCTTACACTAATCCGTCAGTGGGATACTTTGACGCCTGGACAAACCTTTCTCCATACGAACAAGAAAAGGCAATGGTGTTCTCGCTTGGCAAAGTCTTGTGGTGCATATTTGAGGGCTGTAGTCACACACGGAATTCGATTGACGAAAAGTATGAGCGAGAAGTTGACCATGAGTTCCCCAAGTTTAGAAGGACGTCAGAGCCACTACAGCAACTGATCCGAAAATGTACGTATGGCGCACCAGAATACAACTCGACTGAGCCGTTTCACCTGGTGCGAGATGGGCCAAGGGTTAAGGTTGAATCTTCGGGAGAGAGTGAATGGAGTTGTCATGGCTCACCAAGAGAGGTATTGGAGGCCGCAAGAGCTTTGTGGTCTGATCGGCTGTCACGCATGGAGCGATATGTGGAGGCTAAAGGTCGTTGGATGCAGAACAGCCACCAGGAAGGCGATCTACAACTTCTGGGGTTTCCGTTGAGGCCATCATTAGCTGAGGCTCTCGACATTTTGAAGAAGGAACTTCATGATACAGTTTGCAGAGCATAATAATACAGACTCGACCCTATGATTATACAATTCTCTCATAGCCCAGAGAGGACTAGCTTCACTCCGCAGAGTCGAACACTAATGCCCGCACTTCCATGCTCTCCCTGCCATCCTTATCCCCAAATCCGAGAGGCTGGAATGAACTATGCAAGCTAACTGTAATGGATCCTGTCACTCGATCTATTGCACGACCAATGAGTGGAGTCTAGATACTTACATCGTACAGCGGCATCTTTGTCGGCGTCATGAATCTTGAGCATCGTTACCTCTTCAGGCTTCTGGCCCGAGAGATAGTACCATCGGTGCTCCGGATTGTAGGTGGAGTAGTATGTCTCCCCGACGTATTTGCGGCGCACCAAGTCCGCAGGAATGAGGTCCTGCAGCTTTACTGTGCTCGAGTCACACATGGCTAGTGGCCAATTTCTTACCGTGCTCAGTGGCTTCCAAACACTATGAACTTTTGGTTAGGCCTGGTCGCGCGGTCGGGGAAGAGAAACCTGTTCTAGCATCTGCACGCACTTCACAATACGAAATCTCCGCTTCAGTAGTTCTTCGGCTTGATCGCCCATGTGAACCCGGACCCTTGTCACAGCCCCATCAAAGCTCTGGTCTACTATATCTGTCAGTATGACTTCTTTCTGGGCAATGCGTGGGGCACGCTTACCCACGTGAGGATGTGTAACGGGGATCATCGCGTCGAGCCCATCGTCTAGGTTGATAATCCTGCTTTCGAACTCCTTGATGTTCATGCTAATCCGGAGCTGCAAGCCAGGATGGAGTGGTGTCAGCTACAGTTTCTGGTCTCGTGGAGCAGCAATAAAGAAACAGGGAACAAACCCGCCAGTCGAACACTTTGACGACCCCAATAGCTCTGCCATCTTGCCTTTCTAGCTCTTCTCTGATGAAGGCCTCCACGGCTGTGATGTATTCCTCTTGTATGCGGTCGTGGCCCATATCCTTCACTCCTTGGGCGTCGATGCCTTGCCAGGCATCAGGACCGTGCCAGGTCCTCCAGCACATCCCGTTCCGATCAAGACTGAAGTCACCTTCTCTGCCTCGGACATCTTGAACTATCGTGCTGTGGTCCTCGAACTCTTGGTTATGGCGCCTGTAGGTATCTGGCTTGGTCTCTGCTGAAGGGAGATTAATAAGAATCTCGTATGGCTTCTCGTGGCTATGAATCGCGGAATTGAAGTGGAAGTAGGAGAAGACGGCCGACTGTGGCCCCGAGGGGGTTTTGGACAAGCTTTCGACTTCGGTCATTGTTTGCTACTGTATAGTGCGGTTCGAACGAGGGGGCCTGGATGTGCCATACACCCTTGGGTAGGGGAAGTGGTCCAAACTTTCAGCCTATTCAAGGGGAGCCCCGGAGACCCTGAAAACTGCTCCAGTTGAGCCGCATTCCTCTGTAGCCACTAAGTGTCTATACTCTGGCACGTGCGCCGATTTCGCCTTCGTTCGGGCACGGAATCCTTTGCTAGAGACATGGGATGGGCAGCCACACGGCAATTTTATAGGTATCAACGTAATTATACACCACCACCTCGCTGCAAAAGGTCCACGGTTAGCCAATGTGGCGTCCAATAAGTTAGGCGCCGCCACCTGGTTGCTTAACAGCATTTTCTCTGCAAGTCTTGTGAATCTCCGCGTGTGATTGGTTATAACTTCACTATTGCCATCCCACACACTGCCGAGTCGGTGCATTTGACACCCCATTGATTACGACACGGTATATTGAGAATATGTACTGGTCAAGTATACGTAGGAAGTTGGGAGAGGGGCAAGCTAAGCTCTAGTTTACTGGTGGCTTTAATGAAAAGGTAGTTGGGGGTGGGGCAAGCTAAGCTCTAGTTTACGGGTGGCTTTAATGAAAAGGTACATGTAGTTGGGGTGGGGCAAGGCTCTAGTTCACCGGTGGCTTTTATGAATGGACGTGGTCATGAGAGCAGTAGATGGTTTGGACCTTGAAAATCAGAAAATGGCGCTTGTAGCTAAAATAGAACAGCACTTTCCGTTCAGACGTATTCTCCCGCAAAGGCTTGCCAAACACAACATAACCCTTCCCACTTGTGTTGCCCTTCACTAGCTGCCTAGTTGCCCCCTCGTATTAGCGCTCAGTTGGTCTCGTCCTGCCGATCGCGACGATCTGGGAGGGACTTCCTAGGCCCGTGCGTGCAATCAAGCCGCCAGTGTGTGATCATTGAATCCCTCGCTAGCCTTGAAGAGATCCGTATCAATGGGGTTTGTGCGGTTGTACTCCTCGATCTCGTCGAGATGCTGCTTCCACGGCTGCGACTGCATCTCTCGCTTGGTCTCAACAATGGACTCCTTCGGCAGCTTGGCCGCAGGCTGATCCGCCGAGCTGGTCGGCTCGGATTCTTTAGATATAAGCGTCGGGGGGGGATCCATTCTGAGAGATAGTGGTATAATATTGCTTGACTAGATGAAATATCGACGCTCGAGCTTGTGCTTGGGATTTGAGGATTGCGAGATATGATGTGTGAAGAGGCAGAGACCTGCTCAGACGAAGCTCTTTTATACATGTTATTCTTAAACCCCCTCTACTCCTATTGCTCTCTCACAGCACAGGGCCACCCGTCCTTACCCCCGAACTCCCTTATCGCTCCCACAGAGGGTTGCTTCACACCATCATACACTTGGCAAATTGTCATTGGCAGACCACCTCGCCATTCGCTTGTAGCATGCAGTCCCCAAATTCTCTCTGCGGGATAATTTAGGGATCCAGGGTCGTCGTCCTATCAACAGTTGGTGTGAAGTATGCAGCTGTACGCATTAGCTAACTTTATCCGCGAGGGCGAAGGCACACAACCAGCGAACCCTCCGGTTATGGCATCCTCCATCCCTCCTTGGCTGCCGTATATTCCTGCTCATGAAGAACTCGCTACCTAGACTTCATACAGCGATGCAACTGCAACTCTCCCCCGTGCTGCCGCCACGCCTCCCCCACTCGATCCGTTCAAGAAATGCTGGGACTGACCAGGGTTGTTACCAACCATACTTGGCGTGTCCACCATTTGTACTCCTACTTCACCTTGTACTTGGTGTCCGATTCTAGGAGTTACAAGGCGGCATTCCCAGTGAACAAGGTAGTCAAAAAGCATGGGATAGTTGCCCCGATATTCCGAGTATTTGCCCGAGAGATCCAACTTCAGTAGTATCTCTAGCTCATTCTTGGCTTCCACTTCCATTTCTAACCCGGCTGCTTCGGAGCCGTGGGTGTTCTTCAAGACCTGGGAGAGGTAGTATCGTCCTCTGACCGAGTTTTCCTTGGGCCAAAGCTCGACTTTCTCCTCACCAAGGTCTATGGCCTTGCGTATTTGCTTCCTGAGAAGACGAGGGTTAGCATAGCTTCAGATGGGGTTGAACAACAAATGACACTCACTCTGCAGTCTTGAAGTCTCCTAGAAAGTAGGACATGATGCCTATGTTGAGTCGGATTTCAAGCGTACGGACATTGTCTTTCCCACAATCCACTTTCGATCGCGTGAGTAGCTCTCTCAAGATGGCCAGGGCTTCTTGCTGAGACTCTCCTTTCTGAAAGAGTATGTTAGCGTAGTCGAACTTGAACAAGGCCACTATCCCTGTGTCAGGGGTCGCTTCCTCGACGAGTTCATAGCCCTTCTTTGAATATGCAACAGCTTCTTGGCCTTGGTTTTCGTATAGCAGAACGTACGCCATCTGGTTGTAGTATTTGGAGTATTCGTATGGGTGGTCCTGTTCCGACCCCCAGAGTTTATACTGAATCAGACATTCTTCGAGATTCTCACGGACCTGGGCGAAGCTGTTGATCTGCTGTTGGCTGCAAACCAAGTCCGTGTAACTTTTGTACAGACGGACTTCATCGTGATAGGTCACCTTATCCTGAGGGATGTTTGCAAAGCACAGCTTCCGTATCTTTTGCTGCATCTCGCGAATCTTCAGTCCTTCCTGGCGTTTGCTTAGGGCCATAAAGTCGGTGCAAATGCCCATGATGGCCAGCGCGTCTCCCCTAAGCGGGGTAGCCAGGGGATAGCCAAGACGATCGAGAATTTTCCCGACTGTGTGGTTGATCCGATAGGCTTCCAGTATTCTGCCACGATCGTAGAGATCCATGCCACCAACATCACATAACAGTTTGGCCAAAAACATGTCGCCAGTCATACTTGGAGATGCTCGCTCGAAGGCTTTTAGAGCACTTAAAACGTGTGGGAGCACCTGGGTCAATCGCGGCCACATGCTAGCCTCTGCAATCTGTAGGGGCGATGGCGGCGGGAAGTGTTCTCTTAGAAGGCGTATCATGCGGTTGAAGGCGGCATCTCTCCTGGCTACGTTATCGTTCAGCCTGTGTAGAAGAGCCATTTGCGTCATCCTGTGACTACATAGGTAATACCGGGTGCCGTCTGTGTCGCGCTGGACAAGCCTTCCACGTCCCAGCTCCGCGATGTAGCCCATATATCTACCCATCGTGTTAGCAAATGGCTACCTTAGTCGGGGTGAAGGAGGGCTAAGAGAGAAACTCACTTGGATTTATCGGAGAGGAAGTCAAGGTCGGGGGACATGTGGTCTGATAAAAGCAGATCCTCACTGATGTCGTCAGGGTTCATGAAAATAATCATGAAGAGAAGATCCATCGCCCCAGGGGTCAGCTCTCGGAGGAGGTTGTCATGAATCGCGGACAATGCTCTTTCATACTGCCAGTTTCCTGAGCTCTTGTTCGAGAGCAGTGGGCCAGTCTGGATGTGATGCAGTAATTCGTTCAAGCTGCACCCGGAAAGTGCCATGAATCCTTCAGCATGGCTGAGGAACAGGGGAGAGCCGCCCAGTTCTTTGGATATGTTCACAGCCACCTGTTGCTGCTCATCGCTGATATCGCCTTCCTCAACATGCATCTGGTTTATAAGGAACTGGGATCCGGCCATGTCGTCGAGGGGTTCGATTTCAAGGACATAGTCGACTCCTTGGATCAAAGCTTGCGACGTCATCAAAATCACTGAAGGTGCTGCACACTGTGTGGGCCAGTAGCGGGCAAGGCTCTTCCGATCGTCGACATTGTCAAACACCAACAGCCATCGATCTGCTAAGTATCCAACAGATGTTAGCTAACGTTGCATGGTTATGCATGCAAGCACATGACTTGTGGGCTGCCAGGCGATGGGACGGTCTTACACGTAGTTTGAAGCCACTCGAGGACAATGTCAACGTGGGTGTCTCTAATCTCGTCGTCTTGAAACAATTTGAGGCGGCGGCCGATGTTGCCGAATGTCCTCAGTGTCTCCATCTCTTGCGTGGGATCTGCGCTCACCCAGAATACGGCGTTGAAGTTTGCCCTGCGCTGATAGGTGAACTTGAGGGCTACCTGGGACTTTCCAACTCCACCTCGTCCGTGTAGTAGAAAAGCAAATGGCTTTGGCTCTTGGTGGCCCGTGACCACTAGCCTAAACAATGTGTCCAGCTCGGCCTCACGACCGAAGAAGTCTGGGTTCTCAGTGATGGTAACAGAGTTGACAGTGACGTGGACCTGGTTTGAAGGCGGGGCAGGGGCCTGGATTTGATTCGAAAGTGGAACGGGGCTGGTGGCCTTTTGCACGCCGGCCAACTGCGCGTGCGGAGTTGTGCTGGGCCCGGCCTTTATGCTGTTAGGCCGCAGGGGCTCTGCTTTCTGCACGGCTTCACAGAAGGCGAGACTATCCGAAGAGAGCTTTTGTGTAATCTTCCTGAGCTTTCGACCAAGTCCATACCCGAACATATTTTGGAGACGAGCCTCTATAACAATAGGTGGATTAGTTGGCTGGCCATACTAGATCTTTTCAGATCGCCTCGAGGTGATTGGAGCAATGCCGGGGGAAACGGAGGAAAAGTTGACCGAAAGGATGCCTTACTCAAGGGATTTACAGCAATGAGCCGGAGAAGGAGCAGACAATAGTCTGAATAATCCTCAAAGACGTCACGGAGAAGATATTGGACTTCAGTGCTGGAGGCATATTGGGACATGTCAAGATCGAGGCTAGGGAGCTTCCTCTGAAGGGCCCTGAGCTGTCTGATAACATCTTCGATGGGATTCGAAAATACACACGCACACTGGTAGACCACACCAGATCGTCAGAGGTTAGGGCTGGGGAAAGAGGCAAAGGGTCAAGGCCAGAGATTCTGACATACCTGGACAACTGCGAAGAGAAGACCCCAGACCAACGAAGCAGTGGACTCGTTCCCACTGGCCGTCGAGGCGGCAGCCTCTAGAAAGCAAATACGCTCTAGAGTCGGAGAAAGATGATCTAGAAACTTGGTCTGAAGGTCCTTGTGAGCAAACTGTATGGTAAGTTGATTGATGGCGGCTTGGAAAGCTTCGATCGTTTGTAGTTTGACGGCTTCTAGAGGCACAATAGCAACAGTTGAGACCTTGTCGTTAATCCGCTTCCGCTCGAGCGGCGCCAGGTGCTTCCTTGCCTCCGCTGTCTTCTTCTCTAGCATCTGGGCCCATATGCCTGGAGTTTGGCTGTGGTTTGCAGCGAGATGCGACATAGTGGCCTTTGATGAAGCTGTCACGGTTGAATGCAGTGGCACACGTCGAGCGCGAGAGCCAACTTCTTTTCAGGTCATAGACCGCAACCCAGAACTCTCAGCTCGGCCTTGAGCAGTGCATGGCGGCAGAGTTTCTCAGCTTTGGGTAAGATACCAACCAGCCCTTCCATTGGGTAGCGTGCGGTGACACGGCTGGGTGCTCTACTGGTCCCTTCCGTTGTGCTCGCAGCGATCGCCTCATCTTCTCCCTCGGGCTATACCGAAGAAAGCTGTCCTGCCGCTGCGGCTAGAAGAGGCATTTGGCCCCCATTTGAGCAGACAAGCTTATCGTGACTGAGGGAGGAATAATTAATTCTCATTACTCAAAGCCATGGCCGCCACTGGCCAGTGTGGTTACACACGAAGAAGTTGGGCAACGGAGGCTAAGCTGGGAGAGTGGGGGTACGCAGATGAATTCGGTAAGTGGAGAAAAAGGCACTTAGAGGTACCTTCTCTAGGGTCTGCCTCTTGGTGCCGAAATCCTCCCTTGGTGCCTGGCTAGCCGGACTGAGTTTACCGCGGGGGTGTTAGCTCTCGGTCTTAACAGTGCCTGAAGCAGGGGGGTCTAGTGCTCTACCTGTCAAGTACTTCCCCAACTTGACCCGTCGGTGGGGCCGTGAGGGAACTTCATGCGGCGTGGTCTCAGCTGTCCCGATTCGCTGCCTTCGGGCCAATAGATGGCTACGTAGGCGTGGGTGTCTAATATTGATTGAGCTTTGTGCCTAACTGCAGCTCCTATAGACAGCCTCGTCACAGTGAGCCAACGCGGCACCGCCCTATTTTTTTTTTTTTTTTCATTCTTTTCATTCATACCCCCCGCCTCTATCCACTATTCGTGGCCTGACTGCCCCCGCTTGTTCTATTTTCAAATTGGATGGTGACACATCTACATTTTCATTCCAGGCCACCTATACAAGCTGCAGCTTTATCGCCACCTTATACATGGGCCTAAGCAATTGTGACTCCCACTTCTCACTTTATCTGCCCTTTGCGTTTATTGAGTGCCTGAAGGAGACTCGCAGTCAAAACCCTCGCTGCCGGTGTCCGTTGGTCACATCACTTTTTGGTCACCTTAAAACGTGCCTTCCTCAACAACAACTCAGAGTTTTTCGACTCGCCTACCCTCCTCATATGTGTCTTTCTAGGAAAGCGTGGGTTCTAACTTTCTTCCTCCTCGCCGTCACTATTCTGCTCACGCGCGACTTCGCTTGGGTGCGAGCGCTCTTCACTCGTCGCCCCAAACAATGTAACCGCCCCCTCCCCCCATGCAAGGCTCTTCGGAACCTTGACTAATCCTGCCCATTTCCAGTTCAACCCATCACCGACATGAGCGATCTTACTCTCCGGCTCGACCATCTCGGTCCCTCCATCGAGAAACTCATGAAGATCGGCGGCACGCCGGGTGCCTCAATCGGAGTGCTCTATGGCGACAAACCTGCCTATGTGGTGCAGTATGGCGTCCGCGATGTCGAATCTGCGCTGCCTATTGACCACGAAACGGTGTTCACGGCTGGCTCCCTTACCAAAGCCCTTACGGCGGCTGCGGTGGGCATCCTCATCGACGAGGGCAAGGCTACCTGGGATACTCTTGTCAAAGACGTGCTGCCGTCGTTCAAGTCCAGAGATGAGACGTTGCAGAACCACGCCACGCTGACCGATATTCTTTCGCACCGCACCGGCATGTCCTGGGCAGACAACCTTTGGATTGGTACCGCGAGTAACGTGCTGATCAGCTCCGAGGATGCCATGAAATACATAAACAACCAGACCTTGCTCCTCCCTTTCCGGGCTCAGTTTGCGTACAGCAACCTTTGCTACGAGCTCGCCGGCCACGTCATCGAGGCCTTGAGCGGCCAGTCGTATTTCGACTTTGTGCAAACTCGCATCTTCGATCCTCTAAATATGGGCCGAACTTTCTTAAAGACTCCCCCCACCAGCATCGATAATCGTGCGTCGTGCTACAACACCCTAGACGACCTTTCGACTGTTCCTATCCCTTGCGCCAAGACTGGCGATGACTGGTTCGGCGGACCCACTGGTGGCTTGCGCTCCTGCGTGCGCGATCTTCTCAAGCTCTACAGAGCCTTCCTGACCAGCTACAACGATCAGTTCTCCAGTGGGAAGTCGTCTACAGAAGGCTCTCCGTTGAAACAAGTCACGCATCTGATGTCGGCCAAAATTCCCATGGACCAACCATCGCGAAACGAAGCCTCGTACGCTCTAGGCTGGGGCCGGGTCCAGCTGCCGGGTAAGATGGGGCAGATTGGAATCAACCCTGGTCTTCTTCCCAACGGGATGCCAACCATCGCCAAAGGAGTTCCTGGACAGCTCGTCATCTTCCACCAGGGCAGCCTTCCCGGTGCCCTGACTATCGCCATCCTTGTCCCCGACAAGGATGTCGCCATTGTGGTCCTCACAAATTCTCTCGCCCTCAACGATGTGCCTGACTGGATTGGGCAGCTCATTCTCGAAGAAGTACTTGAAGTGCCTGTCTCTGAGCGAGCTGACTTCATAAAGGCAGCAGAAGCTTGCGTTCCCGAGAACCTCAAATGGTATCCGGAGCTGATCAAAGAGCTTAAGGATACGCGAAAGAACGATACTGTGGCAAGAGATCTTGAAGAGTACGTCGGGACGTATTGGGATGACATCCGTACTTTTAAGATCGTGGTCACCTTGGAGCAAGGCAAACTTCACTGGGCATTTCAAGGCCGGGACTCAGAGAAGTTTGAGCTGAATCACTATGAAGATGACACCTTTCTTTGGCTCGCGCCTCGAAACGAGCTGTCGCGCCGCGGTAGGTGGGTTGGCTCAGATCAAGGCCCAGATTTCTGGAAGGCCAAGTTCAAGGCGGCATCCGATGCCAAGGTAGACAAGTTATATTGGTCCCATGACCAAGGCGTACCGCCCGTGGAGTACACGAAAGAGTAAGGTGGAGGTAGAGTGGCTGCTCAGACTCTCCAGGAATGGTATGTAGGGACGGACCTTGCTGTTCTCTATAGTTTGCGTCGTTGAATCAAGACTATTCGAAAGAGCCGAGAGTTGACCATTCGCTTTTGATGTGAGGAACTTGATCCACCGCATAGTAGGTCCTGCATAACAATCCCCGGGTCGTCACCATGAAGCTACTAATTGAACACCCCAAGGCTTCGGCGACAGGCGTGTCATTGGATCGCTTTACAGTGGGTTTAGACCAACCGATAATGCCCGGTACAATAAGTAGCCAAAAGCTTGCAAACACTACTTTTCTTGCAGCGCCTGAATATTATATAATAACTTTAACAAGTTATAGTTATATTAATTTAATAGTAATTTTGAATGAATATATTATAGAATTGCAGCCTTTATTACTGCTTATTGCAATAGGCTTTGCAAAACGGTTAGGCTTTTTTAGGCATGCTGTAGTACTTATACAAGCAGTGTTTTCTTTGTAAGCAAAAAGTTACATAGGCCGATGAGGCATTTTCCTTTGTACCAATACAAGGCTCTTTGTGACTTTTATTATATGCTTTATTGAACTAATCTAAGTATTCTTATATTTACTATTATACTCTTACCAG
>KQ479215.1:1035-14215 GCA_000331835.2 Trichoderma hamatum GD12 | reverse complement strand
TTAATTTGCTGTTTTTTCCAAATTTGTAAGTTGCGGGGTTTTTACACTCTTGCGAAGTCTATCTAAGGTGCCACCGTAGTGGCGTGCTATTGCAAGCATGAAATCCACTAATTAGGTATGGAGCACGGATATAACGGAACGTCTTATACGTAGCGTCGAGCTGGTTGCCCGAAATGGATTCACTTAAATAATAGGGATGGCGGCTGCCACAATCATGGCATTTGTTCTTTTATTCAACAATGAACTTCGTAAAAATTTCCATTCTCAGTCAACGAATCGCTTTCTTCTTTCAGAAATTTAGCGGCAACAATATTCGCATCACACATTATGGTTTATTGTGGCAAGCCGAGTGCTGCGTGTGAGCGCTGCCGTCATCGCCGCCTGAAGGTTCGTTTAAACTACACAGCCAGGATGGAAACGCGTGCGTTTGAGACACTAGTGACATTTCGAGAAACGAATTCGACTTTATTGTCACTCATTAAGGGATCAGTTGAGTTGGTGTTGCAAAATTTACGTGCTAATTTGCAAGGTTTATAGTGCGACCATAGGACGCCTTCGTGCTCTCAGTGTACACGAGCTGCGGTAGACTGTCCTGGATACCGAAATTTGCTGGACCTGAGCTTTAAGGATCAGAGCAAGGAAATTATTCGCAATTATCAACATCTCTCACGTAAGAAGCGCGCTATCTTAACGAGCATTGTACAACCTCAGGCATCAATTTCAACCGGAGAAGCTGGAGAGTCGTCTGACTCTGGAGCATTGTGCCACGACAAGACGGCTTTCACTATTCCAAAGGCTAATCTCATGTACTCTGAGCAAGATATTGCAAGAAGTTATCTCTATGCTAATTACATGACTGGGGGTCCCCGTTGCGGTCATATGTCATATCTGTTGCCGCTCATGAAGGGCTCACAAAATTCGGCAATTAATGCGGCGGTAAACGCCGTCGCATTAGCGGCCTTATCAAATATACGGCTCTCTCCCAAGACCATGCTGAGGGCACAGCACGAGTATACTACGGCCTTGTCTGAAACAAATCTAGCCCTAAAAGACCCATCCATGTGTAAAAGAGATGATGTACTGGCAGCAGTAGTTATGCTTGGCATATTTGAAGTAAGTTGGCCCCAAATGGTCAATGCAATGTCAACTAACTGAGAAAGGTCATGACGTGCACTGATGCCTCATTTATCGACCGTTGGGTGAACCACATAGAGGGCGCAACAAGGTTAATAGAGGTTCGGGGATCAGAGCAACTCTCTCGGCAAGAGGGGCTAAATTTATTCACTCAATTACGTGCTCAAGTGGTGAGTTTTAATAAAAGCCACTGGCATTAAAAATATTATGCTTATATAAGTTTACTTAGACCATTAGTCGAATATACCGGGAACAATACAGCTCATCAGTTTTTACTAAACTAACCGAAGATATCCAATTGGATCGAAATCCGGATGATCAAATGATAGACCAGCTTTCAACCGTGGTTACTCGATTAACGGACTTTTGCGCCGACGTGAAAAATAGGCACATCGTAGAGCCTACGGAGATCATTCGTACAGCTCTGAAAATTGATGCAGAACTGGTGTCACTGATGATCAGCGTGCCTCTGTTGTCGAGATATGCCACGGTTAACGTTCCAGTACTCGATGGGAAGCCTATCACCCGTGCTGTTTGGGGTGATAGCTATCACATATATCACAATATTTCTGCAAGTACCATGTGGAATAACTATCGCGCAGCTCGTATCATTATCCAAGAGCTTATTGTCAATACCGTCGAGGGCATGGAAATTTTTACAAACGATAACATTAGCTCTCCGCAACGTAGCAACTTGGCAAGTCAAGCCCGACAAACCGCTCTTCAGCTCGTAGAAGATATCTGTTCTAGCGTGCCTTACAACTTGGGTATGGAAATAGAACATTCCGGATCCTTGGAAGCTTTTGCTCCAGGCGCATCTGTTGGCCATGGGATGGACCTGGCAGGCATTCTATCATCCTTTCAAATCACCGGGGCAGGCGGTCTCACAACCATGTGGCCTCTCTTAGTTGCTGCGAATTCGGGATTCGCGTGCAGCGATCTTCGAAAATGGATTATAAATTGTCTGGACAAAATCGGCCATTCGATGGGCATTAATCAAGCGCTGGCTATGTCAAAATTGATACAAGATGGGGCTCAGACACGGGCTTTCTTATCGCCGGATTATCAATCTCAACGCTGAAAACTATTAAATCTCGATACAACTCTACATAATTAACCTTTATATTGAACATGAGCTATACTTATTCTAATTTCTATTAGTCACACGCTCGAGATCAGATCGTGATTTACATCTATATTTTGAGACCGATAATATCACTCGTGTTCACAAATAAGAAACCGATTAGATACCGTGCATAGCTGCCCGACTTATATAATACTACAATGCCACAGGTTTCAGCGCTCGACGTCTAGAGCATTACTCCATTTTCAATGTAGATCTATAGCAAAGGGAGTTAGCTTTACAGTACAGCTATTCTCTTGAGCTGGTAATGATATGTTGTATAAGGCGCCTCCTTAGAGACACCTGGAGAGTATGAATAGCCGGTAATATTTGTGAGCGACTTTGGTCAAGGTGGCGCTGTGGGCTCATTCGCGAGAGCTTATGACCTGATGGCCGATAGCGCTATTGAAGTTGAGGCAGTCACAGCTGCTAGAGAAGTTCATACCATCAACCAGTACAATGACCCGGGGGTTTTCGGCCCAGAAAGGCGGGAAAGGCGGTACCTTTCCTGTCCTTACCAAATACCGCATCGAGGTTTATCTTGCTTACCAATCCATGTCTATACTTTCGTCGCGAACTTCACAGAGATGGAACAATACGGGACCAGTGGCACGAAAAATAAGGCTCTTCGTGAGATTCTCATCTACCTTGCCCAAAATCAGGTTTAATGATCCGAATAGCTAGGCCTAGTAACTGGCCAGGTTGAGTCCTTTTCAAACATGATATCTATATCTCGTTTTGCCTGATAGAGATGACGGCTCCAAAGTAAGATGACCTACACAATCCTTTTCATAAATCCTAAGCGACAAAACTGGTCTATACGTTACTGCGCACGGATACTCTTTGTAGGTCAACCATGTAACCTATCTGACTGTTACTGCTGCCGATGCCAAGGTCACCGAGCTGTAGGGTATTTTGTCACTTTGGGGAAGCCGACTCATTCCTCATCAGGTGATAGCTGGCCTTGACATAATTGACTAACACGTGGACTGAGGTATTCAAGGTATTGTAGCGGCGAAGATGGTAGTCAACCTCACAGGCACCCAGATTGTGGCAAAAACCCCACGCACCGATTTCGATCTTGATCAGTCGATATCTGTCCATTCAGCATAGCGAAGCGCACTTTGGCACGCAATCCATGTTTGAGAATGACTGGAGCCGATGAGTTATGATGCTTTGCAGCTTACTGCAAACGAGCTTTTGAAGGTGTTGGATCCTTTGAAGAAACTGAGCCCTGATAGTAGCGTTACTTTATTTCTGTAGTCCATCCTGGTCCTGTTACGAGTAATGAATTCGATAGCGATTGTACGACAGACGCTCATTCGAAGGCAATACTAAATGAATTAGATGAAACGGTTTATAAGCCTATTGTCTTCGTTAACCTATGACTATATAAGTCTTGAGAACAGAGATGTGGTTGCACTGCTACTTTGGGTTAGACTTCGTTATTTATTCCGGTTTATGTATTTTCTCAGAATTACCTTTGGCACAGATGCGGCGGTTATCGCAAAGTCATGATGAGCCTTTTTCATACGGTTATTTGTCTAGGTAATTAAAGATGCCCTTAGCCATGATACATAAAAGTCCATCTCAGGCTCCAGAATCTTCCATCTTAACACGAATGATGTCGTGCGCAACAGCGGTTCGATCTTGGGTTTTCCCACTCTTCATGGCAGTACGACCAATGATGATTACTGGGCTAGAAATGTCATTCTCGATCAGACATTCTCCCACAACAAAGTCGATCGAGGAGACTTGTAGGTTCAACTATTTATTCAATGCCACCTGGTTTATTTTTAAGAAATAGTGAACCCAATTACTCGTCCCTGTTATCGCCTCTAGCTGTTGTAGATGTTCCTTGACGACACTGGTGTTCAGAGTCAAATTGCTTGACTTTGTCTTATTAGCCTAAACGATCAAGATAAAGCATTGTCGAAATAATGACGGCTCACCTCACGGTCTTTCCAAAGTGTTGCACCAAAAAAAGCACTATTATCTTTACGTAGCCCAAAGCCATTGAAAGAGCCCTTTAAACCACGTTTGACACTTGACGCGGATCTACATTGCTCGATAAAAGTTTTCCAGTGGTCCTCCATACTGGTTCGAGTCATTTGACCAGGTTCAATGTCGGTGACTTGAGAATGGGATCTCATTATGTGAATATACGGTGAATCAGCTGCTATTTGAACAGGCATCTCCTCTGGCGACTCGTACAACTGAATATCAGCTGGACCGGTAAGGTATGGCAACATAGATCCTTTGAATACAGCGAAGTCCGTTGACTTGATGAAGGAATCAAACCCAGAAATATCTTGCCATTCTGCGTACGGAGTGTGAATTTCTCTTTCTAGTGATGCGCTAGAACAACTTACTTAGAAGTAGGCATATACCATCTTGACTACTTCCGCCTTCCCTAGTGACCACCTCAAGATCTGATGCAATATATAGAGACTCCAATTTGGGAAGTCCAGAAAATACTCCGCTAAGGATATCCGGTAGCTTAGAGTTAAGCTCTTTGCGTATTTGAGGATCTTGTTGGACGGTTTTGAAGACAAGTTCCGTGATGGACATCTTGGTGGAGAGAGTGAAAATTAATGTACTTTAATATACCTGCAGCTCAACAGCGTAATTGGTCCTCTCCCAACCAGCGACTTGGTCATGTTCATATAAGTTCCTTCCTGGCGTGGACAATCCTATTTATATGCAAATACAGTTTGGCTGAGAAAATAAATACTCTACACGCCGCTGCTTAAAAGCATCCTCCTCAACACCAATAGGGAGGTGTGGGATTGCGGAAATTGGTGGAGCCAGGCAGGCACGTACGTGCCTTGATGACTTGCGGAGATGTGTGGGGCTACGACCGCAGTGCATTTGTGGAAATGGGCTTACCGTACGCAACAATATCGGGCCAAATCATTGCATAAAAGTTAATCTACGGTGACACATTTGTTCCTACGTATTCAATTCAGCCTAGACGAGACATTATCGTAGGAACTCGGCCCGCCAGCGCTGGGTTGCGGCCGTCAAAACCTCCATTATGTGATAAAAGCAGTGGAAATAACGTGTTACCGTCAAACATCATAATACCTACTATGCGATTGTAGCGAAACTCTCTTTCAGCCTAGGTGCGGGCATTTGTGGAGCATCATACCTTGATTCTTCCGCACAATATCACATTCATTGTAAACCCGAGTTTATAATCTATCGATTTATAATGAATAGAGCGGGAATGAGTGGATTGAAAAGAAAAGGGACATCAATTATAACCGTTCAATGCTCTGGTGACTACGGAAAGCGTGGAGATTTAACATTACCGCCCGTTTTGTGATATATAGTCAACTTATTATTACCTATATTAAGACTTATGAACTGCACCTGATGGCAATAGAATTTCTTATTTCAACTCAGCACTGAATACCAGCATTATGACCAAGCAAATCACAGTTATCGGCGCCACAGGCATTCAAGGGGGGTCTGTCATTAGAGCACTTTTGAAAGACGGCGCCTACTCGCTGACAGCCATCACTCGAAATACGTCAAGCGACATAGCGAAAACCCTTGCTTCAGAGGGTGTCCGTATTATTGAGGCTGATTTCGATGATATCGCTTCTCTCCAGGTAGCATTTGCAGGAACGTCCATCATTTTTGCTTCCACCAACTTCTTTGAGTCGTTCGTCAAGTGCGGTAACGAAGAGGCCATCGAAATCGAGACAAATCAGGGAATAAATATCGCAAAAGCTGCAGCTGCAACAAAAACGCTGGAGCACTTTGTCTGGTCGACTCTTCCCAATGCCTACCGCATCAGCGATGGCCAGTTCGCCGTTCCTCACTTTGTGAGCAAGAATAGAGTCAACGATTTTATTAAGGCGAACTCGTCGCTCCTTCAAAAGACGACATTTCTTTGGGTCTCTACCTACGCTTCGAATATGAACTACCCGTTCTATCGACCATTTCCGATTCCAACGGCCGGGAAAAACCGGTACATCCAGGTACAATCAATTCCAGCATCTGTGCAATTCCCGCTTATTGGTGATGCAAATGTCAATGTTGGACTCTTCGTACGTGCAATCATCGAGCAGCCTCACAAGACACTTGGCGGCAAATTTGTTTATGCCGTCACCGACATTATGACGGCCGGAGAGATGCTTGCCGCGTGGGCATCTGTACATGGCGTCGAGGCAGAGTACGTGCAGGTAGACAAGGAGACATATTATAGCCTGTGGCCGCAGTGGGGTAAACTGATGAATAAGATGCATGAGTACCTCGAGTGGGCTAAGGAGAGTAGCTTCTCGGGCGAAGACGTTATCCTCTCAAAGGAAGATCTTGGCATTATTGGGTTAGAAGACACGCGGACTGCGTTTGCTAAGATGACTTGACTAGATTTTAGAAGGTAAATATAGAGGGACAGAGCCATAGCTTGGAGTCCCTAGTCATAGCTGCTAGCCGCCTAAATAGAGCAACAAGCAGCCTATATTGTCAAAAGAGAAGCTGCTATGCGCGTACGAATCAAACCACGTACATGTAGGTACAATGCGCACCCAGGTAATAACACTGCATAGTACGAGGCGCTCGTATTCGTACTACCACGTAGGCTGCAACGAAAGTCTTTTCGCGCATTGGATAGGTCGGTAAAAGACGAATGTGTTGTATTGTCAGTTAGGCGGAGCCACTCCGGGCTAACATTAGTAATGCAAAGCCGTCGGAACTGACCTTTGAGCGCTGTGGTCCCTCCACTGCTTCCGAGATATGTTTGGCCTGATTTGAACACTTTCGCTGTAATTTTATGTTAAAGACGTCATCGTTTAATGTCTCTTCGAAAGAAGGCGTAAAGACGTCATCGTTTAATGTCTCTTCGAAAGAAGGCGTAAAGACGTCATCGTTTAATGTCTCTTCGAAAGAAGGCGTGTGCTGCCTGCGTCGCTTCAAAACGACGATGCGATCGCTCGCGGCCAGCATGCCATCGCTGCGCCAAGCAGCATCTGACTTGTCAATACCCATTACCGTCTATGGGAGTTACGCTTGCGCCCCGTATCTCAGATGGTTCAGTCTTGCTGTGTGACAAAACGCTGATCTCCGATTCCACTTTCGACAATCTTGCGTATGATAGCCCTTGGGATGTGCCAGATCCTGAACTGGACTTTACAATAGTGCCGCACATAACAGCACCCCCCGTTTCCCATCTGGACACGGAAGACTTTGAATACGTTGGGGAAACAGCACCGCAAAGGAGTAGCTCAACCAACCAGTTCCAGCCTACCTTCGGAGAGAATGTCAGAACCAGACATACTTCCATTCAGGATAATCAGCCGGCAATATCGGGTCGACACGGCACATCCGAGGGAGAAAATTTTGGCATATCCTCTTGTCAACCTGTAGCTATGGAGCAAAATCAGTTGGTGCTGGCTGACCTCTGCTTTGTGCCTATTTTGCATGATGCAAATAGATGGACATTCTGCGCTAGCAAAATGGTCTCCTATATTGGTAGATTTGCTAGAACTGCATCCACCGACTTCATCACGCCGTACAAGCTACAACCCCCTCTAGCAGCTGCACTTGGGGTATGTGCCGCTCATAAGACTCTGACTGGACCCGGTCGCATGGTTCTTGATAAGCTTATTGAAGCTGAGATAGACAATTTAATTTGGTATGTGCCACAAGGAACATCGCTATCGGTAACTGATCTATCAGCCTCGGGTGATTTCAAGAATTGTTTTACTCTGGCGAATGATCTGCAGCTCTTCAGGGAAGAACTTGCTCGGGTGCAAGCTATGACGCTATATCATATCATGAGATCTTTTGGCAGTGATGCTACACAGAAGCGTCAAGCCGCGCAACATGAGCCATTGCTGGCAGCTTGGACAACATCGCTGCAAGAACGGACACATAAATTGTACTGTACAATGGATCAGAACATACTGAACTGTTCAGTCTCGAGCCAGTCAATCCCTCCAAGACCAGAGCACAGCGCTCGAGTACCTGAAAATGGGCAATGTAGCCAACTCAACAATTGCAGCCTTGAGTTTGATTCACTCAGAGAAGATGAGCTTGAAAGTGCGCATCGTACTATCCTGGTGTCATACTTCGTACGAGCTATCTATGCGGTAGTTACATTTGGGATTTGTCCTCTGATATCGGATCTCGAGTCTTTAACGGTATCTGTTCCGACGAGTGAGAGAGGACGAAGCCACGATTTGGGAACCGGCAAGCGGCGCACTTACCGTCCCTTCCCACCCTTGGATCTCCAAGCGTGGGACTATCCAAAGCTCTCATACAAAGAGTTCCTTGGCCTATGGGAACAGGGCTACATGTCCACTTCGGTCTTAGAAGACGAGTTTACACAACTTCTGTTGGTTGCATGTAAAGGAATTGGCATTCTGCCTGGTGCTGCCGATACATTTTGAATATACTTTGCAGGCTGAAGCTTTTTCTTAAGTCTCGACTAGAACCGCGTCATGAAGGCAATAGTGATATTAGCGCGAGAGGCGATAGCTTTTGTAGCCTTTCCAAAGTGGGTGATTATTGTAAGCAGCGGGTCTAGACTTGCTCTCATCCACAATCATTGTTTTATACTCAGCTTCAGTTATTCAATATCAGTTGTTTTGTATTGAGCTATGGTATACATTTACAAAGAGTCATATATGTATTTAAGTGCTAAGGCAATGACGTACACTAAAGTAGCATAGAAAGCTGCCAATGTTTACAACATGCTTGATGGAACACATGTGATTGGTAGAATCCACATGTCGTTTTCCTGCTTTGTCTCAGACTACTCAAGAAACGGAAATAGAGTATTGTGTCGTTGTAAAGACAGCATTCGAACCTATTAGAACTGTTAGATCGCTTCCTAAATTATTGTCACAAGAACTTTAGTCACCTGTAAATGGCTCTGTTCCTGCTTGAAGACTTGTGACCACCATGCTCGTGCTCACACCCTGGCTAGATGTAAGATAGTTAAAAAATAGCTTTATGTCGCCATTCCAACTGTTTATATTGCTGGGTGCCACAAATGAGAAGACTGTAGTGCTACCATTTGGGCCTTTAAACAGTTGCCACTTAACACCGTTAATTGTGGGCGTAGCAACTGGTGTACTTCCTGTGCTGGAGATAGGGCCTGCACCGCCGTATTTGCCTAACCAGATCATTATTTCATACTGATTCGCGGAAGATGAAGATGGTGCAAGCCACAGATCATAGGAAACATCAGCTACAAGGTTAGATCCACTGTATCTATGATAGAAGTCAGCAAAATACGTTCAAAATCTTCATGTTCTGCATACTTACTGCCAATTCCATGATGATGGGATGGATTTTATCCCAGATAGTGCTTTGTTAACGCTCTCCAGCGCAACGTTGGAGTACGATTTCACGTTTGAGCTCCCACCCGCCCAGGTCCATGAGGTTGTCCACGAGACTGAATTGCCTTGAAGGGAATTAAAAGTTGTGCACTGTTGCCCAGAAGTGGCCGTCGCAGCTCCCCAGTTATTGTGGTATATGGTATACGGGCCTGCCTGTTGGCTTCCAAAACTTCCACACCAAGTTGCCCGCTGCTCAATTGCTGACACGGGGCTGGCTGCAGAAGACGCAATGAGCCATCCAGAAATCAAGTACAAGTTGAACTTCATATTATTTGCGAAAGGGTTGTTAGTAAAACCAAGAGCATATATCATATCAAAGCACTTGTTTCCACAGCGCGAAGACCTAGAGACTTTGGAGTGCTTTTAAGCCAAATATGTAGCTCTAAGCGCTGCGAAGTGTCGTGAAATTCATCAACAAGCATGAAGGGTCACATCCGACGGTAAGTTTATGCGCCGTTTGCTTGTTCCAGCAGAAGGATACCCAGCATGATCTACAGCCATATCGGAGAATGTCATAACCGTACTAGCCGTTTCGGACATCGCAGTCCTATTCTAATTTACAAGTTGCGCACCAATAGCTTCAAAACGGTTAATTGCCAGATTTTCTTCCAGTAGAATGACCTGTTCACCTTCCGCGCACGGTTAAATAGACAAGAGTTTATCCAGACAGAATCTTGACTGTCACTTCCCAATCTTAACACAATTCGGATAGTTGTTTCATGCGTGGCATATACACCATAACCATCACCGACGGACAAAAACACCGAGTTGCATACCTAGGGTGGTTTATATGCTATTTCGGGAACACGATCCATATATTTACATCTCTAATTTTTCCGGGTTAGAACACTGAATTGATTATTACCCCGCTCAGCCGGGAGCAAGCTTCAGATGTCGGATGCGTAAATCTAAAGTGTCTTCCCTGCCATGCCCAAAATAAAACATATTCGCAGCACTGCGTTTGCCTTGGAGAGTTTCATTTGCCCTGACTCTGCCTTTTACCTGTGTGTATGTAAGATCAGAGCTTTTTTTTAATTTACTACTTTTACAGCTTGCTCGTCCACAGCCAACAGAACGCCTCCACCTGTTGAAGCTAATTTTGCCAGAAAAGGACTTTCTGTATATAATAGAGAAACTCAAGTCTTAGCTGTGCTTGCAAATGCTGCGGTCAGCTAGCACACGGTGTCTGTATAATTTGTCTTAGAAATGCAGATGGAAGTGTAATTAGACTTAAGCAAATGGAGTGAAGGCTATTATGTGGCTGTTTCCAGAGGGTTCCAAGATACCTTGCTCTTAGGGACTAGAGCAAATTTATTTAGCTTACTAACTTTATATTTTCATCTTCTGGGCATGCATTAGTTATTATCGTTTTAACCGGGCCATTATATCCGGCTCTAGGTGAAAATGTAGATGCCTGGGAATGGTATCTTGGTCGACTACGGGGCACCTATGCCCGAGTTGTGTACCAGCATTTATCGATGATCATGTACCTACTTAAGGTTGCTAGTTGGTATGTTTTAAATGTAGATGACGGTTGTTAAAATAATTTCTTTTTCGGTGAATCTCAAATTCGGTGACTAGGTCATCAGACACAATGGATAGGTTTGTTATAAAGCCGAGTAAGATAATTGAAATCGGGGATATTTTAGGCGGTAGCTTTTCTAGGCTCCTTACGTCGACAAGTTGTATCTGTAAATTTGTCAGTGGTTTCTAGTAGTTTATTTCACCTAAACTAAGCATATTTCTCTGGATAGTCAACGTTTTTATTAGACAGAGTCTGAGGCCCCTTGATGGTTTATCTCTGAAATATCCATTGCGCAGTTAGAGATTAGGTATTTGCCATATAATTTCAGATCCAATGGCATTGTTTCGTCGGCTAATTATAGAAGAATTACAAATTGCTTCGTCTCAAATTGAGCCGGGGTAAACCTTTGGTATACCACTGAATGAAGCAGGCTTTCTATCCATAAATGTATGGAATAAGTTATTCCATATGGAACGGTCCATATGGACTAACCGTATTCCATACAAGATGTCTGTATTCCATAAGTATGGGAATACAGCGGAAGAATGTTAGTCCTTTCCAGAGGCTGACCACAGGATTTCCTGACTTCGTCGCCCATGTCGCTAAGACGCGTTAGGTGTGCTTAGTTCAACTGGCCTTGTGATCTTGCTGCAGTTCTCCATCGCCCTGATGACACCAACCAGTAGCGCGGGCTCCGCAGCCTTTCCATCATCCACCACTGATCTCCTCTCATCCTCAAGCTCTCCACTTCAAGATGCACCCAGCTTCATTAGCCGGAAGACGCGAAAGCGCAAGACAACAGCAAACACTTGGGCCCATGCACGTGAGCCTCAGGACTCGGAGCCTGTCCGCTGCCCTCGCAAGAATGAGAAGATTTATTACTGCATGCACTGTATAGATCCGGCCTATTCCACGACTGTCTCAACGACGTTCCGCCATCATCTGTTCAAAATCCACGGGATTGAGTTAGATGCGCAAGACCACCCTATCAAAAAGCAGCGCAACAGCCTCATTCAGGATGCCTTTGCCAAGGCAGGTGAGACGAGTTCTACAAGGCATTTGCTCAAGCAGGAGGAAACTCTTCGAGCCGCAGTCAATCGGAAGGCGGCTCTGGAGGCATTGGTCCAGCTTGTCACAGTCCGTAACCTCTCTTATAATTGCAGTTCTTGGCCAGAGCTGCACGCACTTGTTTCTGCAGTTAACTATACTGCACAGGACCTGATCAGTCTCTCTCATGGTTCCATACAAAAGCTTGTCTCCAATTCGTACTGCGTGCATAAAGATGTTCTGCGAAGGAAGCTACAATCCTCGCCATCAAAGCTCCATCTTTCCGCAGACGTCTGGTCGGCTCCAAATCACAAGGCCTTCCTTGGTATTTGCGTCAAATGCATTGACCCGGACTCTAAGGAGACATTGCAAGCATTATTGGCCTTGCCAGAGCTGCCAGGACTCGACGGGCCGGGTGGCCATGGGGGAGCTGAACAATGGAAGCTTCTCCAGCCCGTCCTCGAAGACTACAACATTTGGAACAAGGTCGGTTTCTATACCGGCGACAACCACGGCTCAAATGATAAGCTCTGCCGCTTGCTTGGCGAGCACCTACAGACGAAGGGCATTAACTGGGAGCCAACAAAGCAGAGGATTCGATGTCATGGCCACGTCATCAACCTCGCCGTCCAAGCCTTCCTTTTCATGGACTCAAAAGAAGCTGCACAAGCCGCCCTGGAGCAGATTGAGTGCGATGACGAAACTGCGTTTGGAACTGACTTTGCTACTCGAATAAAGGCGCAGAGGGCACTGGGTTGGCGTCGACTAGGACCTCTTGGCAAAGTCCACAATATCTCAGTCCACATGCGGGAGAACGATTACCGGTGGACTCAGTTCAAGAAGCGGGCTGGCAGATCACTGGGCTTAGACAACGATACGCGCTGGAACTCATGGTTCCTGCTTCTAGACGTTGCCCTTAACCTCCAGGAGCACGTGGAGTGGTACCAAAGAAAGCATTATGAGAACCTTCAGGACGATTATCTCACCCCCAATGAG
>ANCB02000545.1:0-13197 GCA_000331835.2 Trichoderma hamatum GD12 | reverse complement strand
AAAAGATTTAGATATAATATAAGACCCACCTGTAAATGCAAGGAGCCTAGAATATAAGGCTATTTTATTAAGTGTAGAATAGTTTAGCTCTTCCTCCTAGAGGTCCTAGAGAAAAATAAATAAGCAGGATATACTCTTTTTACTTACCTGCTAGGTTTAAATAAATATAAGGATTTTTAGAAACTAGTAAAGGAAACTAGCCCTTATAGCCCGGCCCCCTAAGATACAGATTAACACTTCATTTTCTTTTATTCTGACTGACACGTAGTAAACGAGGGATTTAAACCCATGGCTTTTACTGTCCTATTACCCAGATGCGGCTTTATATAACTAGCTTACTTAGTAGACGTTAATAATAAAATAAACAAAAAACAAACAAACATAAGCACCTTCCATGTGCCCCCTCTAAGCTAGTAATCATGCATCATGATGTAATACTACATTCGCGTTCAATTTATGTGTCGATTGACTCGATACAATAAATCCGCAAAGACCAACTTACCCCCTGAGGTACGTTGACCACGTCTGGATTTAGGCTACTGAGATTGCGACTAGGCTGATGATTGGTGGGCAATGAGCACCTTCGTTTGCAAATTTACCCGGCGGATCACTAAGTCCACCTCTGTCCCGCAATGGCAGTTCAAGCTGGTGCTTTCTTACCACTATAGATTGAATACGATAAGCTCTTCTGAATCATTGCTACTAAGTACGACGAGGAAGCCATTATGGGTTCAAATGCAAACAGCCAAGGGCACTGGGTTCACACATGGGCTAGTATGCCAATGCTTGCAGAGAGCGATATCCTCCCACCAGATGACTTTGTAAGTATAATTTAGCGAATACCAAAAGCGAAAGAAAAAAAGAAAAAGAAAAAAGATCAATTCAAATCACCCCAGATTGAGTGTTTTTCTTTTTTTTTTTCTTCGGTAGTCTATGTAAACTAACGATGAAACTTCTATGGCAGATACAAGAGGGCATGGCGTTTTGTAACACCACTATTCGTCAAACCGTACGGTTGTCAATTGGAACAGAAAAGCTCCTGCGACTCAGGTTATCTAATGCGTTTGGATCTGGGCCTCTTACTATAACACAGATAACACTGGCACTGGCGGCCAAGAATGAGTCAGGAACCACGGAGATTCAGTCTCAAACCATACAAAACGTCAGCTTCGACGGGAGTGAAGCTACTACTATTCCAGCCGGAGCGCTCATAGTTTCTGACGCCGTAAACTTTGGGTTTCCTTTACAGCCTAACACTGTGTTGAGTATTAGTATTTTTCTTGAAGCTGGGCATAACGCGCGATGCATCACTACGCACCCAGGGAGTCGCACTACATCGTATTTCACCAAAGGAAATCGTGTATCTGAGAGGGATTTCAATCGCCTTGTCGCCAGGGATACTGATCACTGGTGAGTAAAAAAAACCTGTAATGCAGTAAAGAAATTCACTTATAATTTTCACGTAAACCTACTGACATTCACATAGGTACTACATTAATGGTGTCGAAGTTTTCGCACCACGAGACACGCGAACCTTTGCTTTGATTGGTGACAGCATTACGGACGGCAGATGTAGCCTTACTAACGGCGATACCCGGTGCGTTGATACCCTTGAACCAAAACCAGATGATGCAATTAAATGCTAACTAGCATTACATGAAGATGGCCAGATATTTTGTTTAGACGACTACAGAGCACTACGTCCAAATTACATAAATCTCTTGCGGTCGTGAATCAAGCGGCTGGAGGCAACCGGGTTATGGATGATGGGCTTGGGCCTAGCGTGTTGAGTAGGCTGGATAGAGATATTATATCTCTTTCCAGCGCCAGCTCTGTTTTGATATTTGAAGGTGTCAACGATATTGGCATGGCACTTCCCGACTCTTATAGTCAAGAGATCTTAAGCAATCGGTTAATTGCAGCGTATAAGCAAATTGTTACCCGACTAAGAGCGCAGGGTATTGCGGTCTTTGTAGCAACGCTGACGCCTTTTGGCCTTCCACAAACAGATTCACCCGTCACATCTTATTCTGACCCAGTTCGAGAGTCTACGAGACAGATCATCAACAACTGGATTCGCACGAGCGGCATCTTCGATGTCGTAGTTGACTTTGATGAGACCTTGCGGGATCCGGCAGACCATTCACTGCTAAAGAGAGAGTACGACTCGGGGGACGGATTGCACCCCAATCAATTGGCATTCTATGCCATGGCAAACTCTTTTCCTATTCACATTTTTGAGAAAGGATTCTAGGCATGTTGGGCTGCAATAATTCGAAAGATGCGAATTGGCGATAGTACATTATCCTCTCTCTAACATACCTGAACATCAATACGGTCTGTGAAGGCAAGTGCGGATCGTTAAGCCATAAGCGCCTGTTCCAGGAGGGCCGCCCGGGACTTAAGCGCTTGAAAAACGCGTCTTTGAGGTCCCGTAGGCTGGCGTTACAGCAAGCTTAATAGCTGAAATGCCTGAAAGCAAAAACTTTATAGAGTCTAATAATATTAAGGCTTTAGCTCGCGCCCTCTTCCTGCTATTGTTTGCCAAACGAACTAGGCTAGTTCCAGCCATATCCAACACCATGAGATATAGCGAACAAATGAAAGACGTAAAAGAAAGATAGCACCGAGTATAGGACTGGTCGCAATACGTAGGATGTTCTATCCGTTGTGGAAGGATTCACGTCAGCTGTGTTTTCAGACGAAAAGAGTGGATGAAATTGTATTTTCAGGAGTCACGAAGCCAGATACAGGATTCGCAGAGGATCATTCAAAAATAGTGTAGCGTCTTCGATGGATAATTGGAATATCCTGAGAATTCTTTTGAGAGTTGGCCAATTTAAGTCTCTTGACTATCCACCCTTATGCATGTATTCTAAGCACATATCTTCCCTAAGCAACGATACTTAAGGTCTGGTATATTTACTACATAGCAATAGATTATGGACAGACCTTTACGGAGTACAAAAAAGAGACGAGCAATATTTTGACATAATAGAGTACTCCGGCAAGAGCCACCTAGTTAACTGTTTCATTCAGAGTAACGAGACTGATATTAATGATCTAATAGCACCATGACATTCGCGTGTAGAATCAATGCAGAGGTGATTTACTATCTATATGATCTAAGAAACTGCGTCTTGAGTTCTAAAATTCAGATGCTTTTATCAGATTTCTATATATTTTTTCCGAACCAGCCGAGCTGCTTTGTCGAATTTAGTCCACAATACCTTGTGGCAGCAATGAAACATAGTCAATCGGAGCGAGTTCGTTTCCATCTGGCCTACCCACTATCTTAAGAGAATCACCCTTTTTTACCTCTACATTGCCGAAGGTGACTCGGGTCGCAGAATGGCCATCAATGCGGTCTGAGAAGTCATGACTAAGTCTATCTTTAAGGTCACCAGTCCAAGCACCAATTAGTCTTTCGTTCAAGAAGACTTGATATTGTGATCTGCCACCCAAATGATCATAGTAGTTAATCGCAACGTCATATATCCCAGAAGGAAAAGCAACAGTACACTGTGCTGTACCTATTACCGCTCCTGGGATTGTCGCGATCGCTTTACCCCCAGATGCAGCCTCAAATGGCGTGACAGGAACCACTGTGTATCCTTCAAGGTCCATGTCTTCTGCCTCAATCCTCCATGCATGGTTGCCAACACGGTTATGTTCGTCATCAATTCCACACTTGGCGTAGTAGAAATTGTTAATGGAGTCCCTCCAGACCAGAGCATGGCCCGCCTGATACTGTAGACGAAAAGCCACATGGTCAAATCGACTATCGTCTATCAGTCCTCGTAAAGCTTCCCACTGCTTTGGAAATGTCTGGGCGACAAGAGCTCCAGCATAGTGGGCATCATAGAAGTGTTGAATAACTGTTTTACCAGATTTTAGACGGTGAGTGTATGGAACGTGGTGAAACCACAAGAGAAGCTCATCGGGAGTGGTATCAATGCATTCAAACCGCTCAGCAACTGCTCGGGGATATTGCCCTGCATTTCCTGTTCCTGTGGCAACAGTTCGATCCATTCCAATCGAATGTGCATTGGCACGAGTCCACTGGCCCCATCCATTGCCATCCTGCGCCGCTGGGCAGGGACCGTAATGGCAATGCGTGACAATATCGCAGAGAGTTTGAATGCCAAGATTGCCGCTGTAATTTTCATATGTTGGCCAAGAAGCCATAGAAATATTTGTTATAGTATCCACAATGGTTCTGTCTAAACCGAAGGTCAATTGTGCCCAGCCTTGGATTATGTCCACCTCGCTCTGTTGAGGGTCCCAAGTGCACAATCCATATGCATACAGGTTGGCCATAGCAAGATGGCTCCCCATCCATGTAGGATCATTCCCTACATTAACCACTGCCGCGTAACCACATTTGCTCCAGTTGAACCGTTGACCAGAAACTATGTCTCGGACCAACGATTGCTGACCGTCTATATGGAGATCAAAATCGAAAATCGTCTTCCAAAGTGGTGGCAAATATACGATATGATCTTGTTGGCCAAGGTACTCCTGTGTAACCTGCAATTCGAGAATAACTGGCGTTTTCCGCAGATGAGCAAGAAGGGGTGACGGGGGTTCCCTAATCTGAAAATCAATGGGGCCATATTTGATCTGAATAATGACATTATCTTCGAATTGAGTATCCAGCCCATCAAAGTACTCAACAGCTGCGTTTGCCCTGTCATTCTTCCAGTCCGACTCATCGAGGTGGTGATTGTAGACGAAGGCGCGGTACACGACGACGCCGTCACCGTGCGGCTGGAGTGCTCTCGCAAACAGATTTGCACCATCAGCAAGAGTGCGGCCATATGTCAATGGGCCCGGCTGTCCTTCAGAATTTGCTTTGATCAGATACCCCAACATGTCAGGGACATGACGATACAGCTCCGAAGTAATGTCCTCCCACCAACTAATGACGCCGGAATCCAGAGGATCAGATGTCTGCAAGCCTCCGAGGCCCTTTGGTGTATCAAAATACAAAGAGATGCCAATTCGAACTCCCCATGGTCTCATCGTATCAGCAATCCGAGCCAGTCCTTGCATGTTGATGGGATTAAGAAGGTTGTAATTAGAGTTGACGTTGTTCACAATCAGACCATTCAATCCGACAGATGCTAGCAACCGCGCATATTGTTGAACACGGGCCAGATCATCGACCACATATCCGTCTGCGAAAAATACTGAAGGGCCTGCGTACCCTCTTTCAATGCTGCCGTCGAGGTTATCCCACTGGTTTACCCACCGGATTGGGGCACTGGGATTGGATATTCGCATCTCGGGCAGCGGTTGGTCCCGTGATAGAAGCCTGAGGATCTCAAAAGCGCCGTACAGTGCACCTCGTTCGTTTTGGCCAATGATGTCTGTAGCCCCCCCGTCCTTACAGACGAGGCAGTATCCATCTTCCTTGAGAGACAGGGAGGCATAAGTATCCCGGCCAGCCGCCAAGAATGTTTCAACAGATCCTACAACAACAGAGGAGCTGGTTGCAGTTCCCAAGAGCTTCGTCTGGAGAGCAATATCCTGGCTCAAAATCTTGGATAGACCCAGTTGCAGTTCTCTCGCAGCAATGAATATGGGACTGGTTTGGTTGTCCGTAAGAGAAATAATTGTCGAGTATCGGGGGCGTAGGCTGGCACGCTCATTAGGAAGTGCGGCATACCGCAACCAGCCGTCGAGGCCAGTCTCAGACGGAAGCATACTCAAGAATTTCAAGTACAAAAGAAAAAAAATTTGGAATTTGGAATACTGCAGATTTGAGAGAGAATTTGAACAATAGGTAAGCTTTATCGATTTGTGGTCAATTTTTTAGAGCTGCGAGATGCTAACAATCGTGTTACTGCGACTGCTACAATGTACCCCTGTATATGTTTCTCCAACGCATACTCGACAATCCTGGTCCCTGTCATACGGCAAATTCATTTCAGCCTGTACTCCATGCGCGCAAGCTTCCTTCGATATGCGGGGTAATTAAAACTAAGAGAATCGCAGGGAGCGGGGGGGTTGAGCAAACAATAAGTCCAAAATTGGCTTTAACAGCCACTAACGACAGGCTGTGCTGAGCTCAGCGCTGGGGGTTTGAAAAGTACACCAGCTGGCTAATATTTTGGTCAGGTCTTGGAGGATAGGGCAGGCGTTGTGTTTTCCGAGAATCTTATAATTATCCAGAGTGACTGGGGGTAGAAATATTTAAGAACTTTAGTCCCTGCTGTAAACCAAAAGACTTCATGCTTCAAAATTTTTGAGAAGATTTCTCTTGCTAGTAACTTGATAAAAAAAAAGAGATGAAAGCAATTGCCTTTGCCGCCGTGGGGATCGTGGCGTCGGCTGCGACAACTGCCTCAGCAGCGAGAATTAAGATTAATACCAATTCAAAGCTACAACGCATTGACGGCTTTGGCTTCTCCCAAGCCTTTGGGCGAGCTTCTGAATTTCAGGCTGCAGAACCTGAATTGCAAAAGAAGGCACTTGACCTACTCTTTGACACAAAAACAGGTGCGGGATTCAGCATCATCCGAAATTGGATCCCCTCTACTACTGCGCTCTCCATTGAGCCTAACAGCCCTGGATTGGCCTCCAATAAGCCCAATTACACGTGGGATGGCAACGATGAAGGTCAAATTTGGTTCACCAAACAAGCTGTCAGCTATGGTGTTAAGACTATCTATGCGGATGCGTGGAGTGCACCCGGATATATGAAGACCAACGGAGATGAGGCCACGCCTGGGTATGTCTTGTTGGTCTCTTAACATGAGAATGTGATCCTAATAACTACTCCCAGATACCTTTGTGGGACAGCTGGCCACTCTTGCTCTACTGGTGACTGGAGGCAATCTTTCGCCAATTATCTTGTTCAATATGTCAAGTTTTACAAGCAAGAAGGTCTTGACATTACCCATCTTGGGTTCTTGAACGAACCAGATATCGAGTACGTGATTTCTTTGCCAGATATACTGACACGTAGCCATAAGCCGTTACTAATGATAATTTTACCATCTCAACAGGGTTGGCTATTCGCAGATGCAGATTAGTCCCAACGCACAGGAGGCCATCTCCTTCATCCCAATCCTATACGAGACAGTTAAGCGTGCACACTTGGATCTTAGCATTACCTGTTGTGATGCGGTTGGCTGGGATTCACAAGCCAATTACACCAATTACCTCATGGCTGCCGGAATGCAGAAGTATCTCGATATTATATCTTCCCATATGTATGCAAGCGACGCTACATATCCGCTAAAGACGAATCTCCCAACCTGGCTCACGGAAGCAGGTGTCGAGACGAGCTCTGCCCCCCTTACTACGACGTGGTACGATAATGGTGCTTTGAACGAAGGTATGACGTGGGCAAGCAAACTTGCGACGGGATTTGTCGATGCTGGACTTTCTGCGTATTTGTACTGGGAGGGCTTTGAGATCAGTCAGAACCAGTCTGCAAGTCATCTCGTTGATGTGCTTGGAGATAACCCCGAGCCCTCCAGCGTTTACTATGCTTTCACCATGTGGTCTCGATTCATTCGCCCCGGTGCAAACCGCGTTTCCGTCAGCGGTGCTTTACCGAATGTGATTACCGCAGCGTTCAAAAATACTGACAAGTCTGTCGTCGTCATTTTTACCAACAGCGGCAGTTTATCACAGCTTGCTGATATTGCCATACCTACTGGGGAAAAGTCTAGCGCGCAAGTGTGGTTAACTGACAACAATCACAGGGTGTCTGAGACCAGCTTCAAGCGACAGGGCTCGTCTATTGAGGTTACAGTTCCTCCGAACAGTGTTGTGACCGTCAAATTCGTTTCGCGATTACGGGCTCTCTAACTATAATTGGGGCAAGATATTAGACTAGATAATTAGTAGATATTATTAAAGACTGATTCTACAGCTACTGCTCGGCTATATGTGAAAATACTTGCCGTATTTTGTGTACGCGTGTAAGTTTGTAAACCGCATACACCAACAATTTTAAGCTAATGCTAGAATGTGGGTTCTCCCTCACAGTGTAATGGATCTATCTCAGAGAGTGCATTCCCCTCTTTTGCAATAGGAAGGGCAGGGGTGGTTGCAGTGCCTAAGATTCGGTATCTTTCTATTTCTACACTATCGGTCAAGTTCCTCAACCATGAAATATCAATTTTAGCTAGGACCAAAGGTAATAACACTGTCATCGCACCGTGCTGCACCCTCCCTTACTGTACCGCATCCCCTCATCTAACCCGCTAATACCATGTGTGGGGTTTCCACGGGTTTTTCCGGCGGCTGGCGCTTTTCCCATTCGACTAGTCGTGCCGTGTCTCCGCAGAATGGTGAAGTTTAGCCCCGGATTCAATAGTGAGGGTGCCGACATCTAATACTGTACAGAATACCAAAAAAAGTTCCCTGGGAGTATGTACAGTATGATCAAACGGTCCAAGATCATTGGTCGGGAAAATACCATCGACGGGTAAATGCTTATAAGATTTCGCCACGTGTACTCCTCCTTCGGTTCGCAAATTGTGGAGTTGAGAGATCTCCCATGGCCTTTACGGGGCAAAACCCGCAAAGTTGCTGTATAAACTATGGAGCAGACTAGATTTAATGAACGGCAGCTATAATATCATATTAGTATTATTTTTCGTAGTTATATCTTAACACTATTCAGTCTCCTATAGCTAAGAGGCTAGTAACTTTGAGTAGTAAGGCGAAAATGATGTTGGGACATGGGTTACTTTACCCCCTATATAGCCTGAGATAGCAGTCACGTTTTATTACGCAAAGACAAAGCAATTGATATTGCAAGAATCATCGAATTCAACTACAAAATTTAACCAAACCCCAGCGACTTCGAGTGGCTAGCAGACAATGTAGCCTAAGACGATCTAGCTGGAATTGGAGCATCAGAATTATATTGTATTGATTCAACTTATATTATTGCTAGTTACAGACCTTTACGGCATAGCCAGAGTACTGGAAGCACTTTGCCCTGTGATCTTATTGCTGTTTCGTAAATTCAGGCATATCTGTGCTGTCGACAGTAGCATCTTTGAATTCACGTGCTTTCAGATTCTGGGAAAACAAGAGATCCAGTTCTTCGTATGTCCTGCCTTTGCTTTCGGGAAGGCGAAAGTAGCCCCACAACAAACAAAGCAATGAGAAAACGGCAGCCAAGAAGGCAGTTTTGCCTTTTAGATTTCCCGCAGTAGGATTCAGAGTATAGGGAGCCACAGTGGCGCTAAACACATTCGCAACGTTGTATGCGTTACGAGCCAGAGAAATACTCTTAGACCGAAGGCGGGTGGAAGATATCTCGCCAACGACAATGAAGGCGGTCGGACCAACAGTCAACTGGTAGATGACGTACCAGACGAGATACATAATAGCTTGTCCATACCCCAGGCCCGTGGTCTGGTGAGCGAGCGCTAGAAATCCAAGAACAAACATAGCACAAGACATGCCGGCGTATCCACAAAGCATGACTCCACGTCGACCAAATCTTGCAGTCACAAATACCGAAAGTAGGGTACACATGAAATGAATGCCTCCTTGTCCAATCGTCATTTTGTAAGCGTTTGCTGCCGGCAACCCAGCTTGCTCGTAAAAGTAGGACGAGTAATTCGCTATAGCAAAGCCACAGAGAACTTGGGACGCCCAAGCGACGCATCCGATTTCAGTACGCCATAGGTTCGATCCGCGGAAACAATCCCGGTATGAGGCACCTTCCGTCATGGCCGCCTCTAGGTTGGTAGTTTGAACCATCAAAGCAACAGATTGCTTGCTGGTTTGCGATGTCTTTGTGGAAAGGCGTTTCATGGACTGCTCCGCTTCGTCGATACGACCTTTGCGAACAAGCCACCACGGAGACTCAGGGGCAAACAAGAGGAGAGGAATAACAATAACAGGCCAAACCCACTGGATGGCTAGCGGGATTCGCCAAGACCATTCACCGGTGCGATTTACCAAGCTGTAGATGACGCCGTATGAAACAAACTGACCGATTCCCCAGCAAAGGACAACGAAAGTCTCAAGGTATGCGCGAAGGGCTACTGGAGCAACCTCTGAGGCATATGCCGGAGCCAAAGTGGTGAAAACGCCCCATGCCAAACCACAAAGCAACTCGCCGGCAAAAAGCACCTCGATAGTCTTTGAAAAGAAAGGGATAAATAGAACACCAGTGAGAAATACAAGAGTTCCTAGAACGGCTTTCTTGTGACCAAACCACTCAGTAATAAGGCCGTTGATATAAATACCAACGATATTACCAAGAGGACTAGCCAGTCCTAAAGCAGTCTGCCACTTTGCCTCCAACTGGTATTTTCCCTGTCCTTGGGGATGCCCAAATTGCTGTTGGAAAGCGGGATATGCGAAAAGAGATCCGATGAGAGCCGTGTCGTATCCGTCCATAATGACGACAATTGAGACAATCATAGACCACATGCATGCTTGCGGGTACATCTTGACTGCTTTGAGGAAAGTCAAGCTATGTTCTTCCTCTGTTGCATTGCGAGCGTCTTCGGCGAGGTTGGTCCAGTTTTCGACTATTTCCAAGGCTTCAGCTTGCGGCGCATGCTCGCCCTCTACTTTCTTATCTGCGCCCTGAGACATCTCTAGAGGTTGACATGCGCTCCGTAATCGTGATTGGTTCCCATGTGAGTGAAGAAGCAGAAATTTCAACGGCGCTATAATATTAAATATGAGGTCCCGATTCTTAATTTCTGCTAGCAATGCCTTTGGCTTTATACCCCACATTCTGTTACCCCAAATTACATGTTTACGGTATTGCACTGAGAGAGCGTTGCTATCCCGTGTCTCGTTCGTTGCCAATTTAGCCTGCGATGTATGATTAGCTGTTGGTTGAGCTGACAAGCTTTACCCTACCAATCGGCTAAATCTCTCACCAACGGTTAAATACTCTTAGAGCTAAAGAGGAATGAAGGAGTCGTCGAAATCATTTTACCATGACCACTAGCCAGTGGCCGAAGTGATCTTGGGGGCCGGCTACAAGCTATTTCGTAATGCTTTGCTTACAGACCAACTAGTCATACGTTCGGATTTACAAATGTTACCAACAATAGCCTTCTAAAATAATACTAAAAATTGCTATTTACATATATGTTACAGTTAAAGCTCAGGCGGCGATAGTACATATTAATTCAATGGGCGTGTATGCATAAAACAAGAGCCTCTAGAAGGATTTTGAGCTCGCATCAGCACCTGTATTCTAGATGCTATATCCATCAAGCAAGTATGATGGAATCAGGATTTTGGATAGCTATTCATTGTTACGTGCATTTCCGCTAATGGCTTCTGCTCCATGACCACCTACTGCGTTTCGCTGGTAAATAATATTGGTACCTTCTACATAACACTCATGAGAGAGCCGTTTTCCTCTATCCGGCTCTTAATATCCCTAACTATGCCGTAGATAAATAAATGTAGCCTAGGTGCTCCATGGTACCCCATTAACTCATTTCTCTCAATGTTGCTCTGTAGCATTGGTGATTGCATGTGGGTTTCTTTGCCAACTAAGTATTCGTAAATATCCTAGTTTGCAAATTGTTGAGATAAACTGTGGGCATCATATTCTCCACGGATAGAAATGACGCCTGGTTATGTGAGCCACTTGATTTAAAACTTTAGAGGAAAGCGTTGAGTTTTTAATTCACATTTCGAAATGGTATGACTAAAGGCGACTCTTTAGGGGCGTCAGGTCGATTACAGCTGCGTTATGAATACCATCCCGCCACATTGTCCTTTGTCATCCCAACGGATCGCTATATAGCCTATACGATAGCTGTTGTGATCTGTTTCCCTAACCTTACTCACACCTTGCCTGTAGCATGCAAATAAAGTTGCTCTTTATTGCCGGCCCGTTTTTGTGCTCCAGGGCCAATTCGACTCGGCCGGTGCAACATGTGGCGAAGTATGGCTGGCATATATGGGCAACCTGTCGCTCTTCTGGGAAGAGAAATTTATATCAGGCGGGGAAGATGGTAAACTGAATCTATCGCTCATTAAGGTGGCGATTAAGTTTGTAAACCAGCAGACAGGCAAACTCGACATAGAGAGCACATCACTGATACATGCATCCTCATGTGAAGAGACTGGGAAAGCTAGGCTTCAGCTGCTGAGAATAGATACTGAAAACTTGGGGAGAGCGACCTCTCGAGAGAGGCTGCGATTGAGAAAATTGGGGTTGAAAGATAGGGTAGGATTGCGTAGGATTGAAGTTCTCGTGGGGCTTTTAGCTGCTCCATACTGTCCTACCCTAAATTTTATTCGTACGCCCTGTGGATTTCGCACTCCCATACTCATGGAAGTGGATTGAAACACAACACAAGCTTGACTCGCTAAAATTCAAGCTCTATCAAAGTACCGGGGTTGAATAATCGATAAAATAAACATGATGCTCCGTAGATTTGTCATTGTCACAATATATGCTCAGACTCTATCACACTTCAGTGGACTACTTAATCCGATCTTACATATTACAAGGTGCAGGGTCTTAAAAATCTGAACCATTTTGTTTCGAACCTTGATGGGCAGTTTCAATCTATAAGCGATGTATTGAGCGCTCTAATATGGAGCTTTGCCATGATGGCAATCCAACGCCGGAATTGAATGGGCGATTGCTCCACCGGTGTATCAGTTAATGTACGGCCAAGGATCCGGCCATGCCTCCTAAATGACTTTCTTGGCGGTGCAATTGGAAATGCCTACGTTGATATGGCGAGAAGAGAGCTATGTGCTGCCGCTGAGGAGGCCTCATTCGAAACCTTTGCTTTCGCAGCCGCCTCCATACGTCAGGGAGTGGATGGAATAACTAAGTAAAAGAAATAAAAAAATTCGAAAGCCAATGGGATTCAAGCAAGTTGCAATGGCGACCGAAGAAATGAGTGAGTTCTATACTGCCAGTTGGGAAAATTAACCTATTGGTGATGCCGATTGGGGCCTTCATATTGAAAAAGTACGAGGTTCTGAGAGTTTACGATTTACGAGGATAGCCTTAGTTCTGATGTGTGTTATATTGCCCCCACGGATGGCATTCGGATCGAAAGACATCCAAAGTGGTAATCTTGACTTGGTTGTTTCACCGGAGGGTTTGCAAATGGAGTGACTGCGGAAGTTAATGGATATGGGCAGGTTTGCCAATTATTTGTTTGTTTGTTTATTTATTTATTTTATTATTAACATCCACTAAGTAAGCTAGTTATATAA
>ANCB02000544.1:0-13454 GCA_000331835.2 Trichoderma hamatum GD12 | reverse complement strand
AAAAAAAAAAAAAAAAAAAAAAAAAAAAGAAAAAAAGGAAAAAAAAAAAAAAAGGGAATAAAAAAAAAAAAACACACACACACCACTACACACACACCACTACACGCCACCCCGCCCAATATACCTGCCTTGGTTGAGTCTTGACCATATTTGGGGTCCTAGGTATCTATGCTGTTTATGGGGCGCTGAAGGCGCTTTGGGTTTGTTCACATGCATGTAAGTACATGTAGCAGGCTGCGGTGGCGTAGGCTGTGACACGCAGAAGGAGGGAAGTATGAGAGAATGTGATGACTTGTATTGGGCATTCGAAAAGACTCCGCTGGGCATTACAATGGCAGATATTTTCGTACCGATACGGTTCGCTGTGACACCTGCGTGTAATTCATCTACCTCCACTTCAACATTGGGCCGATGTAGTATTTCGATATTCAAATTCCCCTCTGCTCTCTCTTTCTGCTTTTCTTTACTCTTGTATCAACTGACAGCAGTCTCTACCCTCGAGCCAGGCTAATCCAAGTACCTATACGTATACTAGCCATCACAATGTCTCTTCTGCGGCCACTGTGGGTTGCACCCAAGCCACCATCGCCTTTGGCGTCAGCCGCTCTCTCTCTAATCAAGATCAATGTCCGCCTCCAGAGATGGACCGGGAGCCTAGCCCGTAGGTGACCCGCCACAGATCCGACATCCTTGGCTGGCTCAACCTTCTACTGTGGCGCTGTTCCACACTTTGAACCACACTTGGAGTCGTATTTTATGCTGCAATTCAACTAGAATGCAGCACAAATCTGAGAAGCAACCTAGCGCTCATGCGCACTAATATCTTAGCTTCTCCTCTAGTTTTTATTCTCCCTACTCTAAAGAGGTAAAGTCAGTAATTTAGTGACTTTTCCCCCTGGTTGCCTGTCTGTCAGCCATATTAGTCTATAGCACACCTTTTAACAGAAGCGGGACATGGCACGCTTGCCTGAGAAATAAAAACAATGGAAAAACAGCTTTAAGAGAACAAAGGTCGCACAAAATATTTTTCTCTGGTCTGCCTATATAAAAATATACACTTCCCTCTTTTCTCCTTATTCTCTTCTCCCGACTCTTGTACACATTGACTGCCATCGCTAACTTCTTTCCTGCTCTCATGTTTGTTGTATGTTGCCTATGGTCCAATTTTCCCGTGCATTCTAAGTTTTATTCGCACGCCATGGGGTATTCTTCTTTTCCAAAATGGCTTGTAATGCTAATCTTAACGATAATGTGTAATTGCGGCCCTTTTTTCGTTCATTTTTTTTTTTTTTTACCTTGACCTAGCAATTGATATCGTCATCAAAAACACGGATGCCACATACATCTTCATATCGATGGTACATTTCAAAGTACAGGCGTTCATTTGGACTAGTGTAAAAATATGTGCGTATTATGTATATATGCCTCAAGAATACAATATAACCCGGGATTAATACTTCTTTTTTATTACCATATATTAGTGGCATAAGCTACCTTAAATGCGGCTGAATAGGGTAGCTAAAAGAAGAAAAAAAGTTCCTCACAGGGTAATCGAAATGGGAGATGGCTGAAGACGAATCCGGAACCTAACTAAAGCGCATACCTCGTGATATACAATGGCTCACACAGATATACCATTCCGACAGATTCGCAGATGGAGCTTCTTTCACTCACAAATCCCTAGCCAATAAGGCAGCAATGGTCCTTGAATACATGAATTTATCCACTCTCTGGCAACCTTTGGTAGGCTGAGATAATATGGCTGCTTCTAGGTGTATAAGCTTGACCGTTGTGTTACAACAGGAGTTGTGCCTTGCACTGAGACACAAGCATTGCCTTTTCCTAGGGTGTTATCGCGGCGGTAGATAAGCTGGTAACTAATCATTGACGGCTCGACCCGTTTCAGGCTACAACTGTCAGAGCCTTGTGGGTAACCAATGGTCTGGGTAATTTAGACTGTGCTGTATAAGTCGGCGAGAGAGCCTATTGGATCCATCTGATAGTTGAAAACTACCGTTACAGTTTTCAACGCACGGGATCTCAATAAAGGTTTGTGGCAATGCACGGGAACAATAATCTAGACTGACTGTGGAAAATATTTATATATTATATAGTAAAGATCAGTCAGTGCAAAAGCGTTGGCGAATTCCACAAGACCGAGTGTTTTGACTCAAGACGACGGTGGCATTTCAATTAGAAATTTCGAACTTGTGCCGAATCCGATAACTGCACGTTTTAGAAGCTGCGGATATGGCTACAGATGGAAAGGGACGAGCTTGGTGAAATGCTGTATAGCGTCTATCTATGAGAGCCGTGTCTGCGCTACTGAGAAGAAACGATGCGTGTGCGGCATGGCGAGTAGACATAAGACGAATAGTCAACGTCAAAGAAAGGCACGGAGGCGATTAGCCCCGGAGGCAGTCACACTGCTCGTGGCGGACGAAGAAGTCCGAGTAGTGGTCTTGGATTGGGAGGTCGTGATACTACTAGTGCTGGAGGTAGCCTTGGTAGTAACAGGCTCGAAAACATTGATATATTTATCGCCACCGCAGATCTGGTTCTTATTGCCGCTGCACGGCTTGTCGCACTTGCTCTGATCGCTCGCCGACTCTCCGCCGATGAAGCTGCTGCACCAGCATTGGTTACCCGCCTTGACACCGGCGTAGAGGACAGTCTTGTTGACGGACGCCTTCCAGCACGAGTTTTCGCAGCCGGCAATGTCTAGGGCCGGGTCGCCTCCCTTGATGCTCACCATGTGCTCCAGGACGGGAAAATTGGGATCATCGTCCGGGTAGCAGCCCCGGGCCGTCCAGGAGGAGGGGGTAGGCACATGTGAGCTGGTGCTGCTGGTGGTGGTGGAAGAGGCCCGAGTGGTTGTGGTGCTGGCGCCTGGAGGGGGATTGCGGTCACTGGTAGATACACAGTAGGACAAGGGGAAACGCCAGGGCTCGCAGTCGACGCTGAGAGACGGGTTCCATTCGTGAAACTCTTCTGGGGTGATGCCGAACATGTCCCTGACTTGTTTGCAGGAAGTGGTGTCGTCGCCATTGTTCCACCAGTCGATGCAGCTCTTGACGGTTTTGGGATCGAAAGAGTAGACTGGCTTCCGGGCAGCAGCACAAAGATGAGCAAAGAGCAGCGCTAATAGGACACCGCCCGAGCGGTGGGTAGAAGCAGAGATTGGCCTCATGGCGATGATTTTTTTTCCACTCTTGCTCTTCTCTCTATCCTTCCTTGGTGGAGCTGAGACGTGTGAGAAGAGAGGAATCAAGAGCCATAAGAGAAAGGGCGAGAGACGTGGGAAGACCCGCGCAAGGTCAGGCTGCGATGTGGATGAGGGCTGAAAGCAAAGAGTCCAGGCCAGCTACCAGAGGGCAAAGCCAGCGCGACTACCGGACTCTATGCGGCGCGGGTTTAAGTATTCAAATCCGTTGCGTGGTGGAGATGCGCCACGTTACACGGAGCCGGGAGAGCAGAGATTTGGGACGCCCGAAACGACGTCGATCTGTCGACGTAGCATCGGCAGAGTCGGTAAAGTGTCACTGGCTGTGAGGCAGTGCATCTCGGAGGAGTCCGGTGCAGGTAACTGTGCCGAGGAGGAGCAGAGGCGTTCCTCTTGGCGGTGCCTGAGGTGGTTCTCGGACTTGATTAGTGGCCGCTATTAGGGCTCGGGAGCCGCGCGGTTGGCGCGCTTTTTTAACCATAAATTATAAGCTTGGCAAGGGGCCAAGGATTCATCGACAGGGAGTACACAGTACGAGACGGTGCACCGGATATCCGCGGAGATGATTGGTGGCCTTGGCAGCGGAGCTGAACAGCGGAAGTCGGCCGAGCAGACGTCGTCGCTGGAGTCTCGCCCACACAATGCAGCAGGCAATACTTGCAACATACATGGGCCTTGGTGGCGGCGATTGCAAGACACCTCACTCTGTCTGTACCTGCGCCGTGCATGTACGTAGGTACATGTACACATACATTCCTCTTTGGGGCTCGACAGGTGGAGCCTCGCGCCACCTGAAATTCTCATCGGCCGCGCGGGTCTGCCTTTGATTAGATATACTTGGCATCGGACATTATACGATTACTGTAGGGCATTCCCAAGGTACTTTCACTTTCCATTCTCGCATTCATCGCCGGCATTTTCTGCCTGGCACAAAAGATCCTCAGCTCCCCCAACCGACAGACTACCTAGGCGTTCTCCTCTCCTGCGTGCCTCCTGCGTGCCTCCTGAACTCTCTCCACATGTCCTTCACCAGCCTTCCCTCCGAGCTCCGCTCCTACATCTGGAGCTTGGCCGTGGCGCCTCGGCGCATCACAAATGTCCGCGCCAAGAAGAGCGAGGGCAGCTTCAGCAAGAAGCAGCGCCTGAAAGGCAAGGATATCCTCTACGAGACCACGTCAACGCCGCCCCCGGCTCTCATGCATGTATGCCACGAGTCTCGTCAGCAAGCGCCCTACCAGCGCGCGTTTACCGCGGGCACCGAGCCGCGCTGGACGTGGGTCAACTTTGACCTCGACATTTTCTGCGTCACAAGCCTCTACGCCATTCAAGACCTTGCGTCTGTCTCCCAGCGATCTGAGGTCCAGCGGCTTCAGATTCGGACCGACGACCAGCCTGACTGGTATGAGTGGGCTACCACTTATAATGGGCTTTCCCCTCTCTGTAAATTAGAGAGCCTCAGGGAAATTCAGGTGGTGCTAGAGCTTGGTGATATAATGTGGGGGGATGTGTTTACGGACTGGGGCATTGGATGCTGTCCTCAAGATAATATTACGTTCCTTGACGAGAGGTCTGGGCTTGTGCTCACTGGCCGTCAGCTGAAGATGGTGGGCGATTGGCAGACGGTATTCTCGTTTGACAGGGAGGGAAACCCGCCTGACCCGGATCATCTCTCGGAAGAGATTGCTCATGCCCTTGACGATTCTTGGCACATGACTTTAGCGCAAATGCACGAGATGGATTGAAAAGGTGTAAATTTGACTAGTGTCTATATGTAGTGTTACCAAGTACAAGAATAAGAAGCACAAGAACATGATGGGGCCTTGTTAGGCGCTGGGGCCGCAGTGGTTCATCCTCTGATCATTCCGCCGCGCGGCGTCAATGACCGGCTTGTGTGCTATGGCCCCCGTGTCCTTCGTGTAGAAATCCTTGGCGGCGGCTTCCACAATCTTGGCCACTTCCTCTCTACTCTTGCCCGTGTCGGTTACTCCACCATTGATGGTCTCCTTCCAGTCGACCACATCCCAGGGTTCGCCGGTGGCCGGGCTAGTGCCGGTGCCTACAGTCTTTGTCTTGACCGTGATGCCTTTGCCGCTCAGTCTGTCCTTCATGGCTTGGATTTGGAACGACCCATGATCGCCCATTCTGGCCTCAAGCACCTTGCTGTTGGCCTTTTGGAACCCGTCAAACAGAGCCTTGTGATTCTTGTAGTTGTCGCCCTTTCTGGATGTCTTCTGCACCAATTTCCCCATATCGCTTAGGAACTTGATATAGTTGTTCGTGCCGCCTTTTATTATCTTGTAAGGAGGTGGGCTGGGAACCATGCCATCGGGATATTTTTTGCTGGTGGTTGCCCTGAGGATCTCGGGGTAGATGTGTTTCGCAGTCTCTTGGGGATCGAGACCAGCGGCGCCGTCGGCAAGGGGCAAGGGATTTCCGCCGCTGTCTCTGCCGAAAGGCACGAGGGAGTTGCGATTCAGTTTGCTCAGAGGGCCTATCAACTCGTTGAAGTTTGCTCTGGGGCCCCTCGACTGGGTCTTTTCCCAACCGCCGGGGCATAAGTCCGTTGCCTTGTCGAATTCTCCCTTGCAGGCAAAGCCAACGATACGATCTGCTTCCGGGTTGAGGCCATCGATTTCATAGAGGTAGTAGAGCCAGACGCGCTCCACCGCGCCCTGGTAACCACCAGCGAAGACGGTAGTGATGAATAGGACGAGCTCCAGCAATACTGTGGCTCTCATGGCGGCGGTGGTAGAGGGCTGACTAGGAATGGCGATGAATGAACGAGTAATGACCGCGCCAAATGGTCCCCAGGAAGAAGAATGAGGAGCCAAGGGGGACGGTGATGATATGGGAAGATGGAGCGAAATGCAGCCCAGTACGCTTCAGTCATCGAGCACCCCGTAGACCACGGATTCGCAAAGAGAATGTTATATACCTCGGTATGTATCGGCCTCTGGGCCAACAACACAATATCTTGGGATTACCAATGGAGGTTGACTTTCAACGATAGAGGGCTTGTACTCCGTGTGCTTTACTGTGCGGGATCGAGATGAGGCCGAGGTGGTGCATCCCCCTTCCTAGTCTAATGGGTGGAACCCTCCGCTCTAAAGGATGCTACATACATGGGCGGTGCAGGGATTAGGCGGTTATTTTCACGACTAAGGGAACATTACCTTGAGTCATTGTAAGGCGCTCTCACATTTATTGGCCGAAAAAGTTGATTGTGTATAGTGATCAGCTAGTTCCTTGCGCTGTATGCATCCTATTCAAGTAATAGCCGCGGCGAGGCAATGCTACCCAAGCGAAGGGGCCGTGAGAACCAAGTGGGTTTTCCTTGAATGCGCATTGCCTCTGGCCTGCAGAAGAGCTACTCTCTAGGACAGAAGGAATCCTTTGAGTGTTTGTCATTATAGTGTTGGTTGTATCTCACATGATCGAATCCTTCTTGGCCTTGTAATATTGGAATCCGCCGCCGTTGCTTTCTCATAGGATTGCGGGTACTCTCCACCTAGTGATTGCCTGTAATTACATAGTTCTATAGTTCCCGTCTTATTCTCCTCTCTTATCCGTCCGTGCCGCTTCTTCAGAAGCTTTGTTAAAGAGACCACCTAGAAGAACCAGCCAGACTCTTCTAGGTTGCCTTTCAGGGTCTCTGCCCACGCCCATCATAACCCCCCTCTTTCCCTTCGTTTCTTCCTCTTCCCTCCTTGCGCTATCGCTTCCCCCACTCCTCCATTCACTCCCTCAACGCTCCTATAGGGGCAGGCCAACATGATAGCCTCATTGCGCCGCGGGTTGATTGCCGCCCTCTTGCTGTCAGGAACGGTCGCTGCACAAGATGATGCCACCGGACACGACAGCGTCGAGGACTGGCGGGCAGCACACGTTCGCACATCGGGAGATGCCATGAAGCCTTGTCCTCCGCCGTGCCAGGAGGAATCATCTTCTGAATCTGAAAAGGCATCTTTCCTCTTCTCCGATGCCGCTGGTCTGGCCGCCTGCAACGAGACCATGGTATTAAGCTTGGCCGTTCAAAACAGCAATATAGATGGTACTGCGAAGCCAGTTGCAATCAGAGCATGCAAAGCCGAATTCACATCCGAATATGACGCTTTTACGCCGCAAGAGGATGTTGCCGCCATTTGCTCAACGCCCAATCATAGAATCACCCAGGCCTCCGTCTCCATGGGGGAGCTCAGCTCTCCCAATGGCAACAACAAGTTTGTCACTGGGCACCTCCTGGAAGCGGGCAAACAACTTCTCAACTCGCTCGGCGCAAAGGAGCCCTCTTGTACCGATAATTTCCTAAGCTTTGGCTACTCACAGTCTTCCGTCATTGGTCTCTTTGGAGGTCTCGAGCTTCACCAGCATGGTGTACCTGCCGAGGTCCTGAACAAGTTCCTGGAGCATGCCCGGGAGAAATCCATCTCCAAGCCTACCCTTGTTCAACTCTGCAACGAAGGAGAACGTGGGGCCGACTATGCCGTCGGTATCATTGCCGTCAGCGCTCAGGACTTCTCTTTGGCCCAGGACGCGGTCAAGGCATGGGCAGATGGACGTTGTGTCTCGGCTGACACCAACAACAATCCAGGCTGGACGGCCGTCACTATCCGCGTCCCAGAAATCGCCAGAGACTCCAGAAACACCACCAGCACTCAACCGTCACAGGAGGTCTCTGATTCTGGAGATGCTGCCCATATCTGGGGAAAGTCACGTCTTGCCGCGAGGGCCACCTGCAAGACGCAGACGGTCAAAGCGAACGACGGCTGCGCCTCGGTGGCCGAGCGATGCGGCATTAGCCAGGCTGATCTGAAAAAGTACAATCCTGCATCCACCTTCTGCTCTACACTTGTCCCTGGCCAAGTGGTCTGTTGCTCTTCAGGCACGCTGCCCGATAAAATCCCCCCGGCCAACTCTGACGGCACCTGTAAAACCGTCAGTGTCATAAGCGGCGACGGCTGCCCATCCCTGGCGTCAAAGTGCAAGCTGGCTGCAGCAGACTTCACCTCGCTTCACCCAGACAAGAACTTCTGCTCAAGCCTGGCCGTTGGCCAGCCCGTGTGCTGCACTCGTGGCAAGCTGCCCGATCTGAAACCCAAGCCAGGTAAGGATGGGTCGTGTGCGACGTACACTATTAAACCGGACGATGGCTGCTCTGCCATTGCTGCCTCTCATGGCCTGACACAAAAGGACATTGAGGATTTCAATAAGAAGACTTGGGGCTGGACTGGCTGTAACCCACTCTTCCAAGGAAGCGTAATCTGTCTGAGCACAGGGACACCTCCTTTTCCAGCCTCTGTCGGAGATGCTCAGTGTGGACCGACGGTGCCCGGTACCAAGATGCCGCAAGGCAGCACCAGTGATGACTGGGCTAAGCTTAACCCTTGCCCTCTCAATGTCTGCTGCAATATCTGGGGCAAGTGTGGTTTCACAGATGACTTTTGCATTCTTTCCAAGTCCGTAACTGGCGCACCCGGTACTTCCGGGGTCAAGAATGGATGTAAGTATAACCCTACCTATCTGACCTATCACGCCCCTTTGCTTCTACGTCACCCCAGGCAGCGCATGGAAACTGATGTCGAACAGGTATCGCTAGCTGCGGCAGAGATATTGTTAAAGGTAGCGCGCCTCAGAAGACGCTTCGAGTCGCGTATTTTGAGTCTTGGAACGGCAACCGCAAATGCTTGACCATGGATGTCAATCAGATTGACACCGCCAAGTACACGCATATCCACTGGTCCTTTGCTAATGTCACCAAAGATTTCAAAGTTGACGTTAGCGGCGCACAAAAACAATTTGATATGTTCAAGGGCATGACTGGGGTTAAGAGGGTCATCTCGTTTGGCGGTTGGGACTTTAGCACCAAACCAAATACGTTTAACATTCTGCGAGAGGCTGCCAAGTCGGCGAATCGGGACACTTTCCGCAAGAATATCGTTGATTTCCTTGGCAAGCATAGCCTGGACGGCGTTGACATTGACTGGGAGTATCCAGGTGTAAGTACTGCTTCGCCATCCCTTAATACCCCGACACCGCTAACGTTAAAACACTTAGGCTCCTGATATCCCAGATATCCCTGCCGGTGATCCTAATGCTGGAGAAGATTATTATCAGCTGCTAAAGAGCATTAAAGACTCTGTTGGTACTAAATATTCCGTTTCGTTTGCGGCTCCAGCTTCATACTGGTACCTCAAGGCTTTCCCCGTCGAAAAGATGGGCAAGGCGCTTGATTATATTGTTTACATGACATATGATCTTCACGGCCAGTGGGACTACAACAATAAGTGGACGTCTTCCGGCTGTCCTACTGGAAACTGTCTTCGCTCTCACGTTAACGAGACGGAAACAAAGGATGCCCTGGCTATGATCACAAAGGCGGGCGTGCCATCTAACAAGGTTGTTGTCGGCGTCGCCAGCTATGGGCGCTCTTTCAAAATGGCCACAGCCGGTTGCGATGGACCAATGTGTACATTTACAGGTAGTCCAAGGCAGTCTAACGCCTATGCCGGCCGCTGCACAAACACTGCAGGCTACATTTCCAACGCGGAGATTAAAGAGATTATTGCTTCTGGGAAAATCAACAAGCGATGGGTTGCTGCTGGATCCGATATACTGGTCTACAATAACACCGAGTGGGTGGCTTACATGAATACCTCGATCAGGTCGGACCGCGAAAAGCTCTACGCGTCCTACAACATGGCAGGAACGAGTGATTGGGCTGTTGATTTGCTGGAGTTTCGCGAGTATGTTCCCTGCAATCCCCTATCTTTTTACTAATGCTTTATACTTACTGGTCTGCAGTGGTAGTGACCTTGATGCCGGGGCTGCTGCCGACTTTCCGCTCGACTACGAGTACGAGATTGATACAAACTTCTTCAGCCAGTGTGACGCCAGCTACGACTCCCTGGATGCCCTTGAGAACCGCAAGGACAAAATCCCTGACCATTGCATGAATATCTACATTGCCAAAGTGGAAGCCAAGATCATGAGCGATGCCCTGAGCAAGTATGACGACCTCGTTGACGACGGCTACGACGACAAGTTCAACACGTTTCAGGCATACGTCAAGCAGCAAATACCCGATCAGATCAATGCTTTCATGGGCAACGGAAAAGCCGGCGACTACTTCAAGTGCGAGGAGACGGGCGAGCGCAATTGCTGTGGTAGTTGCCGCTACTTCTGCGATGACGACAGCAACAAAGACTGCGATAGCTCTAAAGACTGCAAAAACGGCCGCGGCACATTCCCGATTACGTGTCCGACAGAGTTCGAGTACGGCGAGGTTGGAAATTGGCTTTCCGAAGACGCGGCTCCAAACACCACGTTCACGCTCCAGAATGAGGATGGTTTCTACAAAGCTATTTATGATGACTACGGCGTTGAAAAGGATTGGATAAAGTTTGGCAGTACCCACGTCTACTTGAACAATGGTTGCCAATACTCTCATGACATTAACCAGTGTGCATGGGACAATGATAATTGGTACTGGAATTACCCCCAGGCCAGCGATGATGTCAAGGTTTCCAACCCCAAGGATATTATTGGAGACTCAGATGACAAGTCGAGAGATTTGATGTCAAGACTCAATGTCTTGATTACTATGGCCGACTACGACGAGCTCGAGGACCCGGCTGATCTGGTCGACGCAGCGATGCTCCCTGCCCTGAGCATAAGCTCAGCCGTCAGCAGCATGGGCGATGTTGCCAAACAGGCCGAGGAGATCAAGAAGGCCGAACGCCAGGAAATGATCCTCTCCTTCATCACCGGCGTCCTCTTCTTCATCCCATTTGTCGGCTCGGCCGCCGGTGCCGCGGGCCTGAGCACCGTGCGCACCATCCTCGGCATGCTTGGCCCGGCGGCCGACGCCGGCCTGCTGACGTGGGGCATCATCGAGGACCCGGACAATGCTTTCGCCACCATTTTTTCGACTCTGGCTACTGCGGGTATAGGCGCTGGCGGCTGGGGCAAGGCGGCGAGGGCGAAGCGCGGCATGTTGGTCAAGGACATTGACGCGCTGGGCAGTATCAAGGATAAGGTCCATCGGTTTGATGATGTGAAGGTGACGTCTTGTAAGCTCTAAATACTTTTGGCGCTGATTTTGGGTGATATTAGAGAAATGGGGGGCTGTCCGCTTTTGAATAGAGAGTTTTGCTGCTAGAAATGCAGTTTATTGCGCCGCCTGCCAAGGTCCATGTATTTTTAATAGGGTTGTAAAGATGGCATTGAGGCTGTTGGTATTCTTATTGTGGCAGGAGGAAGGAGGCGTTTGTAGCGCTGGAATTCCTTGTATTGTTTCTTTTTAGAATACCAACTATAAGAGATAAGCTCTGATTTGAATGGCATCTTATTGTCCAAGACAATATACTACAGTGGGTGGTATGGCAGAAACCTTGTGATTGCTGCTAAATCTAATAGGGAGTCTAGCTGGCAAGTGCACGATAATGCAAGAGAATGTGGTTTGAGAAATAAGAGGGTAGATAGAATGCTAGATTGATTCTCTCTGTCTGGATCTCTGCCTATGGTGGCCGATTAGCTTTCGGAATCAATTGATGTTTGTTTCTGGGCCTGGCAATATAAATGTAACTTTGTAGCTGATCTACCTACATATAGGTACCTAGCGTCGGGTTCAACCTAGCGTCCGCTCTAGCGTCCGATGCCTCGCGCGACCGTCTAGCGTTGTGTCTAGCGTTGCGTCTAGCGAGAAAGCGCTAATACATGTAGCTTCAATATGAAGTTGGTATAAAAGAACTACACTAACAAGAGACTATGGATTCAATTGTACACACAGTATATTAGTTACACTTGCATAAAATACCGACTAGCAAAGTTGCAATATCTATACTCAAGCAGAAGATTTAACAGCTGTTGCCCCTATATTATAGCGTTTCTTTACATCCACTCTACATGATGGTAATAGAGTACATATAGCCAAAATACAGTTCAATTAATCTTTTTCAGTTCCCTGTTTAGCTTATTCGACTCGTGACAATCGTACCAAACACTTCTGTGTAAAATAAGATAAAATTTGGCTAAACTAGGCAATTTCTGTTTCTCAAATAAAATGGATACTAGTTGGCTGTAATCATTCAAGGGGGATAAAGACCATGCGCATATATATATGCCGTAAGTGTGTTACTACATCTGTTGATTGAGGGAACAATATACAACGTCCCTATGAATACTAACTATCGAATCTCCCTATGTACGATAACGTTTATCGTTGGTCATTTTCTGCTCTCTGTCGGCCAGGCATTTGCCTAAACATCGCTCACATACCCTGGTGCAGACAATGGCTCAGTCTTTGAGGGAGAAGGAGGAGCTGCGACCGTAGCTTTGCAAGGATGCCTGAATGATTGCTTTATCCAACTAGGTACATGTAGTTTATTCCTGCACAGACTTAGCGGCCTGTGGTTTGTTCAGACTGCCAAACTGTACATCAAAAGCACGAAGATATGCAGACATGCGAGCTTCACCCGCAGCCTTGGCCTCGTCTTCTGTCTGCACAAGGCCATAACCGGCTGGGAGGCGTTGATCCTGATCACCCAGGAAGCGATTGATGTTTTCGATGTAGTGGAGGCGGGCGCGTTGAAAGTAGCCCTTGGTAACGGCCGAGGTGGGGTTGTTGGCGCTGTGTAAAGTGATTATATTAGTATCGCTGCTTCTCACTCAGACTAATAATCCTCATGAAGTGTAAGAGAATAAGAGACCTCTGACTAATTGGTAGGTAGATATATAATTTGGGTGTTATGTTCGTGTATGAATATGCTATGAAAAAAGTACATATTACTTGTCTTAGGAAAGGATAGGAAAGAAAGATAATACCGACCTGTCACGGCCGCTGCGCATGGTCTTGGTCGAAGTGGACGGCATTCTGGCGTGTTAAATGGAATGGGATAGATAAAAGTAAACTGATGTTGGCCTCTATCTAATTTCTACATATTCAGGAGTGAGATGAGAGGAGGGAGATGGGCCTTTATATTTCCTGAATACAGAATGCAATCCCTTCTTCTCATCTTTCTTTTCCTTTATATTTGCGTACCATATCCATGTGTTCTTTTTGGGTGAATCCATATTTTGCGCTGGATAATTTCTGGGTCCTATGCATCTCTAGCACCAATTGTTCGTTGCGAAGCGGAGCGCTGTCTTAAATTAATGCACCACATACGCCGTGCACTATAATTGCTCCCGCCTAGCGTGTCTCTGCAGTGCCTGGGAGAGCCTTTCGCAGGTG
>ANCB02000543.1:0-13477 GCA_000331835.2 Trichoderma hamatum GD12 | reverse complement strand
CCCCCAAAAAAAAAAAAAAGTTCAGGTATTACAGTTAATGCTAAATCAAATTTTTTTTTTTCTTTCACTAGTGTCTTGCACAGTCTATGTACATACGCTATCTCCCATCTCCCTTAGATGGTCGAAGCCGCGATACCTAACAAGTCAGCATGCTATTTTAAGTCGTGCATGTGAGGACGAATGCAGACTTCTCAACACGCAGTCAGTTATCAATCAGTACTGATTACTGATTGATACTGATATGATATCAGTATCAGTAAGCTCCTAATCAATCAATCAGTAATCAGTAACGCACGTGAACAGGTTATACCTGGCTTCCAAATTCTGTGGCATGGCTGCCTGTTGCAGAGTCCGAATTCAAGTGCTACGCACTCGACGCGTCCGACGCGTGGTGTGCTTAGTGAATCTTCCGACGTGCTGCTAAGATATATTAGCGGGTACAGCCGTAGCACTGTGTTCATCTACGGAAAACGAGGTATCTTGCAACCGAAACCATCGTCATGACAAAAGCCCAGAATTACATTCCTTCTCTATGTTCAACGGTGACCTAATTTTATAGCTTTGAATGGACTATCTGTCTGGTTTCCAAGGAGAGTATTTGTAACGTGAGAGACGGTGAAGTGCATGTTATCTGAGTGGTGAAGCTAAGGCCATGCGTTAAGAGATACCAACTCCACCATTACAAAATACACGGGATGCGTGGTAGCCCTACTCTTCTATTGTATTTGTCGCCTACCCTGGCAATTGTCGTCTACACCCCTGCAATTTTAGGCCACCCACCTGGTAGTTGCGTACCTCCATCCAAAGCCTGTTCCCATCCTATTCCTATCTTCTGTCCTGGAAATTTAACTCCCCTGCACGCGCCGTCGACGCGTCATTTTAATTTACAATTCGGCGCGTGCCACTATAAAAAATGATTAGCAAACTAAATAATTCGTAATGGCTTGGGGACATAGTAAGATGGTCCTCCAATGCGGCCCCCCATCACGCGCTACTCATACATCGCATTACCAGAGCCGAGTGGCCTATATAGCAATGGATCTCGCGACGCTCTTCTACTATGACCCTCATTGGCGCGTTATTATCTGCAAAGAATGCTGCTCTACGCCACAGACCAGCATTTCAACCCATATCCGTCGCTACCATAACACAAACCGCAGACACACAAGCGGCACGATTGCTGCAGTAGACCGGAGCTATGATCATCTGCCACTGCTCAAAGATCCTGACGAGATTAGCAAAGCCGTGCGGCCGCTACCATGCGATGTGCCCATCCCATTCTTACCAATATTTTATAATAATTTTATAATGGAATCTGTTGCCTACTATGTAAAGACCCCAAGACCCGCTATGTTTGCCGTGGCCGCACTCCTATTATGGAACACCTAAAGCAGGTGCATGATCTAGCCTCAGGCTCGCCTGGGCGGCTGCGACGCGGAGAGACTGGCGGCATCGAGGGGCTAGCGAACGCGGGGTTAGTACAAGCACCAGTAGCTTGCCAGACGCTGTTTCGAGGGAACTATCGCTGTAGGTATTTTGTCATTAATGGCAGCGGTCGAGATGACCAACCAGCCGACTCTGGCGAAAACAGGCATGCAAGGGCAGTTGCGAGCTCACCACCTCTACCGGGCTTGGCACTACGAGACATCATCGAGAATGAGCTCACACGGAAGGAATCCCAGGTTAACGGTCCAGTCGCCCTCGTTGCAACGGATCCAAGACTCCTTTCGCACTGGCAACAGGCAACAGAATGGTCGCGCTTCCTTGCACCACATGCGCATGAGTTGCAAGACGTCGCAAAGCTTGCCAGTTTGCCGCGCAAAGTAGAGGTTTCTGCTAGATGGGCTACTCAGCGTCTTAGTAACATCTCTCGATCGTGTTGTTGCCAGAGCAAGGGCGTCGCTTAGTGAAGGTAGACTCAATGTGTTCGACCAGCATCGGCTCAACTCCTTCATAGCCGGGCGCTCATCACGGAAACCTCTATTACATACAATACAAGAGAAGACATACAAAAGGTACACCAGCGTATTCCAGCGTCTCATCTGCTACACCGTCCGCCTCACTTGGTCACAGGCAGGGCCGAAACTTCAACACTGTTTAACCGAGGCGCAGAGATTAGCGATGGCTGACGTTGTTCACTGTGCATCGGCATTCATCGAAGCTGCTGGCGATAAGCTTGATGACGAGTATATCGATGACAGCAAGCAGGCACTTGATGATAAGTGCCTGATATTTTTGGTTTCCCTCTTGGACCATAAGCTATATGGCGACATCTATGAAAGCGTTGTCGTCGGCTTTCTAGCTGTTCTAGGAATTCGTGGTCACTTTAGCCCCGGACCTAACGGCGCAGAAGAGTCTTTAGATGGCGCAGCGGATTTCACACCGAAGTTATCAGCCTTCATAAAGATTGGACAGCTGCTTGTGGCAGAGCGGGCGTTGCTCGCCGTGAAGCGTGACGAGGCAGATGTCCCGGCAGAGGCGCTAGAGGATATGCATAGCCGCTTCATGACCAGAGATTCACGATCGCCAATAAGCTGGGCGCTGAAGCTTCGCGCATACGGCAAGGCAGTCAAGGACAATACAACAAGCCTCGGACAGATTATCTGGTCTGACGATGACGAAAGCCTCAGCTACGGAAAGTTGCGGTTCTCGATGACAGGCCTAAGGGATCTAGTTGCCACTGAGGTGCGGGCGGCGCAAAGCCAATTAGAAGAGCTTCTCCTTGTGCCACCCGATGCAGAAAGAGCTGATATAGTCCCCAAGCTCAGCTTGCGCTCTGTAGCAGATGATCCTTCTGAGAGCCGTCCAGGTTGGAACTTCATCCAACTCCCGGATAATGACGTCCTACGTGGCTACGAACGGTGGATCCTTGACCGTGTAATAAATGAGGAATATCTTTGAAATGACTTCTTTCAAAGTGAGATCACAGCTCAATGGCGTACTGCCGTCGTGGCTCGGTATGTCGCTTCCGTGGAGGCTTTCCTTGAGCGCTTGCTCCTTCTCGTGCACATTACTGGAGGTCAACCTGCTCGGGGCACGGAGCTGCTTTGCATCCAGCACTCTAACTCAAAAGATGGCTCGGGTGGCCGCAGAAACGTGTTTATTGAGAATGGACTGGTCAGCTTCGTCACCTACTATCACAAAGGTTATTCCATAACTGGGACGACAAAGATCATTCACCGGTACCTACCGAAGGAGGTTGGTGAGCTTTTATTATACTATATCTGGCTTATCGTGCCGTTTCTCGACCAACTATCCAAGTTGGCGAAGTTACCAGGCTTCACAAGAGACATAACACCATACATATGGGGAGGATTTAAGGTGAAGGGAGCGCTAGCTGCGCATCATCTGAAGACACTTAGTCAGCAGAACTCAATATCAAAAAGGACGCAAATGCGAAGAACCAAAAAAGTTCTTCTACGCAAGGCTCAGAAGCCAGACTCTGCTGATTTACGACAGGCGAAGCCAGAGTCGGCAATCCACGAGGGCTCTTGGCCAACAACGCGCTTATCAGCCGTCCTGAAAAGCACATTTCGACGTTCACTTAATACAGAAGCTAGCGTGCAGACTTGGCGCCATGCCGCAATTGCCATTTCACGTCGTCACCTATAACAGGCGAAATTTAAGCGTGATTTTATTGAAGCGATTTCATGGGCATGGAACGATGAGATGGCGGCGCACTCTACCAAACTGGCAGGGTTAGTATATGCAAGAGGGTTAGACGAGGCACCTGGCCACATCGCTGGCGCCAAAGCAGAGTATAGGCGCATTTGTAGGGAATGGCACTCGTGGCTTGGATTTGGAGGCTATCGCTCTACATCATAGCGTTTAAGTTGACGAGGTTTACGTCGATAATGTTAGATGATTGTGAAGCCGACATACCATACAAAGGCTTTTCCAAGTCAGAACGGCTCAAGGTCATTCACTGATTTCTACCACGAGAGGTCAGCGTCCTGTTTATGTATTATCTTTGGCTCGTGCACACTCTTTCGAATTTATGAGCAATGGTGTTAAAATCATCACGAAACTCTCTTTATAAATTATATATTGCAGTCCTTTGGGTCTTCATTTAACCCCTGATTTAGTATAACAGAGTTATCTGACCTTTATTAATTCTGGATTTAAATCGAACTAAAATACTTCCGTTCTGAGAGATACACAAGCAAATATCTGGGATGTTACTGAGTTTAGCGCCAGTGTCTGGGCCACGGAGGAGCCGGTAGATGATGGCGGATCGAATGATGGCGGTCAAGATGACGACGGTACCGACATCTCAAGCGAATATGGCTCCGACTCGAATGACGAGGCTGGTGGAGATAGGCAGCCACAGCAGGCGTTGAGGGGCCAGCATGCTCTCAAGCTCCGCCCTGGAAGACACTGGACTTCTATTACTACTGTACAAAGTGGACCCTGTAATCTATTGAATTACACACGTTTTGTCTGTGCGCCCCGGATAGTCCCCCAGACTGCATACAGTTCGTCCGTGCACGAGTAAAGGGCTGTCATTACCCTAACTTAACCTATATTAAACTGCCCGAATCCCAGTCCTAGTTTCGCAAGCTCTCCAGCCTCCCTCTTTATTTTGTAAACCTGGATTTGGCTTTCTGCACCTAGGTTACAGCTTATTACACTTAGGGTTAGTATAAGCTATTTTTTGTTTAACTTAACTACTGGCCTTTTAGTTAGAAAGAGCCTTACAATTGTACACAGGCGAAAAGTGGGCTGTCCGGGGGCCTGTCCGGGGCGCACGGACAAACAGCGTGTAATTCAATGAATTACAGCATCCACTTTGTACAGTAGTAGTAGGCTGAGAGTCGCCCATCGTCGGGTTTGAGAGTCTTTTGAGGGCAATCTCGCCATGGCTTTTAACATGTCGCGGCGTACATTCTTGTATATTCTTTGCCACTGGTTTCGGTCAAGCTATGGTGAAATTACCGTGAGGGACCCGTTCCCCATCTTCTTCGCATATACACGCGATTGGTGTTGTGCGTTGAGATGTTGCTGGTGGCGACCAAGTGCGGCTTCCATATGTTCCTCTAGAGCAGTTCCTGTAGCTGCTGTATGCCTGCGTTGTTGAATATCTTGTCGGGTCTGAATCACTTCAGTATCATGTAGCTTCTTGGGGCAGATTGTTTTGCGCCAACTTCAAACCAGCCGCTGGCATATCTGGATGGGAAGAATCGTTGACAACTTCTCACGCCATGGCACCTCATGCTTGTTTCCGAGCTCGTTTTGCGCTGTAATTTTGCGCTTCAACTCTGGCCTTCCAGGCCTCTGTGTATTCTCCCATTTATGCCTGTTTTACAGTGTTCTTGTTAAGCTCTAGGGTTAGTAAAATAAACCTATGCAGCAGACCATTTCACCAGAGCTCTTGCCAATTTTCCACAAGAGGTCTAGTGAAATGGCCACCTAACCCCTGGGTTCTGGTAACAGCCGATTTTATCAGTTGATAGCAAAAGCGGAGTCTTACTTGCTTACCCAATTCTATCAAGTGGACGCTGTAATCCACTGAATTATATACTTTTCGTCTATGCGCCTTAGAATATCCCCCCCGACTACACACTTTTTATCTATGCACAAAAGTTAGAAAATTAATAAAGAATAAAAACTGTAAATATTAATTTACTAGTGTATGCTGTTTAAAGGGGTTGATGCATTCTGTGAGAGGGCTGCTGAGCTAGTCCGCTTACTTATAGTAATAATAGTAGTAAAGATAAATGAAGCTGATGGTAATAAGAAGAAGAAGAGGATTAAGGAAAGGGAAAAGGAAAGGATAAAAAAGGATAGCGACGGTGACGATAATGATGATGGCGGTAGTGTGCTAGCCGGCCTCTTTAAGGTAGGTAGTAGCAAGTAGGACGGGGCGACGACGTCGATGATAGTAATAGTAAGGGTTAGAGTATACACTGGTCCTAATCAGTCCCTTTATTAAACTTTTTTTTTTATTTTTAATTTTTTTTTCCTTTTAAACTTCAACTTTAGTAGCTTAATATATACCTTAAGCTAAATTCTAAAAGCAAGTGAACGATTTAAAAAAAAAACTTTAACTCTTATTATTTAACTTAGCCCTGGTACAAGCTAGACTCCGGATTAGAACAAGGTTCGCATGTCTAGACAGAAACCACCCCATCAGCAGAAGAGCAGACAAGAGGGTTGCAGGCGCCCCGTCGACCCGTCTACAACGCACAGCTTCAATGGCAGGCTGTACGGTCAAACCCTCCCGCTTCGCCCATAACAACGGCTCGGTCCTCCCAGGCCCAGATTCCGCGGCTCCACAAAGGATGAAGCGGCCAAGAAACACCCCAGACTCCTAGATGGCCTACCCAACACCACCCTCGTCGCCTACTCGGATAGCCCCCAAGATGAGCGCGGCAACACGGGCTAGGGAGCAGTCACCTTCCACAAAGCTCAAGCTACCACAGCCAACAGATGCCTTCCCAACGCAGAAGTCTATAACGCAGAAGCAGTCGGGGCATTTAAGGCACTTAAATTAGCCAAAGGCCAAATTCATGCCAATCCAGGCATCAAAAAGCTAATTCTCTTTCAATAACTCAGCAATAGTGGATAATATACTTAGCCCCACGCCTACCTCTTTACAAGGAGCATACATAGGCCTTAGAAAAATCACTAGAGAACTTCTACCAGATATTACCACTAGAGTAGCCTGGGTGCCGGGCCACAAGAACATATACAGCAATAAAGTAGCGGACGGACTCACTCGCAAAGGAAGGATCAGAACTTCCAGCACCACCTTCCAGATACACTACAATAACCTACATCAAGATAGGCTAGGAGTAAGAGGAACTGTTCCAGGAGCTAGACTAGGACAGCAACCAACCATTATACTATAATTACTAGCGACTAAACGCCTTCCCCAACCCCCTGAGCTACAACTACCAAAACCCGTCCTCTATAGACTACTAGCAGAGAGATTAAGACACAGAAACTTTATAGAGTACCACAAAAAATTTAAACACGACACAAGGCCAACCTGCAAGTATAGTAAGCCTAGGACCCAAGGGCACTTTACAAAATACAGAATTATATAATACAACCATTCCTTCCAGAAGTCCCTGAAATAGAGTTCCTAGCGGGATACAAACCCCTTATATATCTTCTAGGCCCAAAAGGCTACAAAGAATTCTAGAAACTAGTAGAGGAGACCAGCCCATTCGGCTCAGCCCCCCAAAGACCTAGATTAACATCACAATTGCCTTTTTTTCATATAACACATAGCAAACGCAGGATCTGAACCAGCGTCTCCTACCATCCTTTTGCCCTAATGCAGCTCTACATAACTAGCATATTTAGTGGACGTTAATAATAAAACAAATAAACAATTATTATTTAACTTTAAAAAGCTCCTAGCTTAAAACCATAAAATCTAATGGATATTGATTACTAAGATTCTGGATTAACTATTTGTAGCTAATATATTGTTGTAACCCGCATTTAGTGGATCTACCTGTATGCCTGAATAGTTAGTTGCTTTCTTATGAGACTAAAATGAAACCGGGCATTAAAGGCTTGGCGATTAATGCACGGAGTGATATAAGTATCCTTTAGCTTCTCGCTCACCACCAACGGCGCAATAACCTAACTCCAGCTAAATAAGTATGATTCTAATGTTTTGAGACTAATCTTGCATGCGGGCCACAGCCATCCTGCATATAGTCTTTTGCACTTTGCTCCGTCTCATGTGCATCCATTTGAGTCTCATGAATCCGTCTCAGTTGATCGTCATTTTGGGCTCTTAATAAATAAGAGAGCTTACGGAGATTCTGCAAAGCAGAACGTAGTCGTTTCGTATTATTTAAGTTGTAGATTTCAATATCCATATCCCGACTGGTATTTAAATAGAAGCCCATGGCTGCCATGGTAGATTAAACTTTAGCTGCAATACTCTTGGAAAGTTTTAAAATAGTATAGTAAGAAGGAAAAGCATGGCTAATAGCGATGCGATTTATTACTTGAATGATAATGGTCGATTGGCAATGGGCATCGTAGCTTCTAATGAGATCTAATAGGTTATTAATATTCAAGTCGCAAGTCGATGATGTAACTACTAAATCACCATGATGTTTTATAATTTGTAGCTCTATAGAATTAGGTGCACACCATTATGAATCATAGATCACACTTGGACTTAGTTGAACTACAGCATATATGGGTGTACGTGTCATTTAGCAAACCAAACTACTTAATAATTTCAGCCCATAATCCTAATAAAACGTCACCATCGGTGCTATATCCATTATCGATGGGCCATTGGGCTGCAAGCTTCTCCCCAACCTGAACGTTTCTTTCTTTCTTTCTTTCTTTTTCTTTTTCTTTTTTTTTTTTTTTTCGTGTATGTGATTTTGCTTCTTCCTGTTATTTAACAGCCACCTTCTAAGGCCCGAGTAAGCCAACAGCTACTTCATTCTGCGTATAGAATAGCTCAAGACGAGATATGAAAGCTACATTTTATCTCTGCAAGTTGCTGTTGCGTATAGTTTCGTAATTGATTCTCTATAACGCAGCCCATACCCTTTTCTTTATCGGTGTAATTAGGAAGCCTGGCAGGATTCTTGTAGTTGGCCTGGTTGACAGGCCATGTGCTTTGTTTAGGATCTTCAGCTAAAAGATTGAAATCCATGTTCTGCATATATTGACTATAAAGTCCGACTGGAATGGGATCTTTCCATGGTGTAGAATAGATAGAGGTTGTTTCTAGCTGTTGCATATCGTTGGTTGATGTAAACTGCACACAACCATGCGACGGCCTTGTTAAGGCCTCATTGCCTAGCAATAACGGATAAGATGTAGAAATATCTTGCAGTATGGGATAGCAGCTATTATAGTAATAAGACATAGCATCGCCCGCATTAAAGCGGATATCACTGCTGCAACTTAAACATCCTGGTTCCTCGGCTTTACATAAGTTGATCCTACTTACACTTAGCTAATTTCCCTGCAGCCGATCTATAGTTAACTTACTTTAATATCTTGAGAAACACTGTATAACATACCGCTTGCTATAGTACTGACGTTTTGGCGATACTGTGGCGCGCCGGTTAGAATTGGATATGTTGTGTAAGAAGAGCTAAAAGAATCCTGTTGTAAGAGTTTAGGCAGTGGAACTGCTTGATAGGTCTTAGTTGCAAGCGGTAAACTATTAGCCTGGCTGTAAATAGCGTTGTTGACATAAACTCTTACTGAGCATTTGCGCTTTAATGCAGCGCTTGTTATGTATCTTGGATCTTGGTAATGTTTTAACATTAAGCATTTATCCTACGCTTTTGCTGATAAAGGAAAGAGATGCACTAGAGGTGTCAAATTTTATATCCTGGTGAAAGTAATGCTCTTTCATCGGGGAACAGCTCGGGTTGATGTTACAGTTAATAGCTGTGAGGTTACGCAGCCGTACGCGGGGATATGACGTCAGAAGTTTACATCATAGGTGACGTAGTGATGTCCTTGCACATGTCTGAAGATTATCAGTTCGAAGCTGCTAAGACAGTCGTCTACTTGCTTCCTCTGTACTTAAGCCTGCTCCGGCTCTGTTAACGGCATGAACTGCCGATCGCGTACTGCTCGATGGAGCCCAAATGGCAGTATGTATTGATTGATGCCTTGTATGTTAGATACGCTTAAACGTACAATTCTGGCTTATGTCTGCCTCGTAAAAAGAAAAGTACGCATCAGTCGACGCATGCACCGTATCAGCCACACTACGCCACACACATGGTCTGTGCGGAAAGGATATCTGGGCGCCGGCGCCTAATAGGCGGACGGGGCCCCGTCCCTCTAAAATGGACGGGGTTCCGTCCCAATTACCACATCAGGTATGGCCCCGCCGCTGTCGGCCTCCAACGCGCACGTCGCGCCTCGCGAGTGCGCTGAGTAGCTGAGAAGGAATTACAACGTGCAATTGTCTAAGTCGACAACAATTAAATTGATCTTTTAAGACCAATATGCCTCCGAGTAACCAACACGTATCTTCCTTTGCCGATGATTGTCTTCCTCCAGAAGGCACTAAGCATGAATCGCGAGACGCATTGTTCGAAGCCATTAATACTTGGGCCGCATCAAGAGGCTATGCGTTTATTAACGGCAGGTCAACTAAAGAAAGAAGTGGAAAACAGACGATAACTTATATCTGCGACCGGCGTCGCAATCATCCTCTTTCTTTGAGGGATCGACAACGGAAAACAACCACTCGGACAACTGGCTGCGAGTTCTCAGTATTAGGCAAGCAATCCTTAGACAAAACGACGTGGACCGTGAGACATCGGCCTGACAAAAAATTCTCCTTCCATAACCACGAACCCAGCTGGAACAAGGCGGCTCATCCGGTGCTTCGATCCCTCTCCGTAGAGGATGTATCTCAGATTAGAAGTCTCTCGAATGCTGGAGTCGCCCCAAAGGAGATTCGGACATACATCCGTCAGAATAGCGACTCAGTGGTGACCCAGCAGGACATTTACAACCGAATTGCTGATGCAAGACGAGAAGCTTCTGAGGGACAAAATAGTGCCAATGCCCTTGCAGATCAGCTTTTCAAGGAGGGATTCTGGAGTCAATTCCAAACCGATTCGGATGGCAGGGTAAAGGCAGTGCTTTTCGCTCATTCAGATTCAATAGCATACCTTCAAGCTTATCCGGATGTCCTAATTTTGGACTGTACATACAAAACAAATAAATATCGGATGCCGCTTCTCGACGTGATCGGAGTTGATGCTTGCCAACGATCCTTCTGTATTGCATTTGCGTTCCTAAGTGGTGAATCGGAAGAAGACTACTCTTGGGCTTTAGGTCGGCTGAAGCTGCTGTACGAAAGTCGACATATAAGATTGTCTTCTGTTATACTAACAGATCGCTGGATTGCATGCATGAATGCTGCCTCCACTCATTTCCCCACTTCCACTTCGCTCTTATGCCTTTGGCATGTCAATAAAGCAGTTCTTCGCCACTGTCAGCCAAGCTTTATACAGAGGTCACGGAAAACATGCTCAGATAAAGATAAATGGACTTAAAGCTTGGAACGAGTTTTTTAACCACTGGCACTTAATTATGCAATCTTCCAATGAAGAAGCGTTCTCTAAGCGCGTATCGGACTTCGAACAGAAATACCTCCCTGACTATACTGATGAGGTGGGGTACATCAAAACCACATGGCTTGATCCATACAAGGAAAAACTTGTCAAGGCTTGGGTCAATCAATATCCTCATTTCGATAACGTGGTTACCTCGCGAGTTGAAGGTATCCACGGGTTGCTTAAAAGCCACCTGAAAATATCGACCTTGGATTTATTTAGCGCATGGAGGGCTATCAAGTAAGTTTTAATTAATCAGCTTGCTGAGTTGAAGTCCAACCAAGCTAAGCAGCAGATCAGGACTCCAATTGAACTGGGTGGACCATTATATGACGCAGTGCGTGGCTGGGTGTCACATGAAGCTTTGCGAAAAGTAGAGCTACAGCGGAAACTAATAGCAAGAAAGGATCCGCCCCCCTCGACGACTTGTTCGGGTTCTTTCACAAAGTCTCAGGGCCTGCCATGCGTTCACAGGCTAGTGACTTTAATAAAACAAGACAACGTCTTGCAACTTGGAGACTTCCACTGCCATTGGCACCTAATTCGCAAGGACACCCCTAGGCTGCTCTTAGAACCCCGTCGGCGGGTTGTTGACGCACTTGCTATTACTTCAACTTTACCTATGTCTAGTGTTAGAAGAGAGTTTAGCGGCTTTGAACTAGTGGAGGCTAGGACTATAAGAAGAACATTGCCTCTATGTAGCAAATGTCATGTCTTAGGTCACGCAAAGACATCAAAGGAATGCCCTCTGAGATACGTAGAACTGAGGGCATTACAAACCGCTACACCAGAAGGGTCGTCAGTTTCCGTTCAAGAGACGCCTATCTCAAGCCAGGCGCACTCGCCGCCTGCCACAACCTCCCAACACGAAGAACAAGGGCTAAGTGAGCTCTCAGATAGAGCACCCTGCGAGAGTGTTTCAGAATTTCAGCACCCTACTATGCAGCCAGCAGCTAGATCAGAGCCATTTTTACAAGCAGAAATCCCTCACGACCCGCCGCCAAATCATCTTTCTGCAGAAATTGTACAAGAACCACCCACCCTACCTGTGGATAGAGTATCTCCGCCACCAGATCCCACTTCAGCTCGTTCACTGAGGTACGATGATCCGCGAGCTATATATGAGAGGTACGTGAAAGATAGAGAATCCTGGTACAAGGCTCAGCGCCCGGGAACCTATGTAAACAACCGCATGTACCGACAAGCAAGGGGCCTACCATTGGGATTTAAGAAGGAGAGCTATAATGGTGTCTGGATTTCAAGCGGATGGGCAAACATTGTACGGCATCTACTGGCAAAAGGGACTGGACCAAGGAAGAAATGATGGCTTATCTTGATTGGGACAATGAAGAAAATGAACGTATAGAAGCCGAGATAGCCCAAGAGCTTCAGGATGGCCGATTCGTTAAAGGGTACAGCTAAAATCACGGTGATATTTAAATATGAACCTTGCCTATTTATATATCGTCAAGCGTAACGCGTTGGAGGCCGACAGCGGCGGGGCCATACCTGATGTGGTAATTGGGACGGGACCCCGTCCATTTTAGAGGGACGGGGCCCCGTCCGCCTATTAGGCGCCATCTGATGTTAACAAAATGAGACGCTCATTTCGGACCATTATTACTCCTTGGGCAATACAATGCCCTAGCGCCGTACTAAACCGGCCACAGTTGTATTATGTGATTGCTTGTTATACTTAAAGTATGGATTCGCGACACTCATTTCGCCTTTTACAGGTATGTCTACACTAAACAATTATCTATATCAAATCAAGAGGTTGGCATCAGATCAATGCAGCTGCGGCAGAGAACGAGAGACAGTGGCACACTTTCTTTTCAGATGTAGCAAATGGACCGAGCACAGAGAAGTAATGAGTCGGTGTACGGATACAAAACGAGGAAACCTCTCGTTCTACTTGGGAGGAAAATCGCCGTCAGACGGGCCCAAGTGGGAGCCAAATATGAGCGCTGTACGAGCAACTATACGGTTTGTAATGGCCACAGGCCGTCTCGCTAACTAACTCCCATCACCTTCACCCAACACCTTTTATTTCACCTCATGCCACTTCAAGCTGGCGTCGCTTCAGCTGCCGTAGATAGAACGTTGAACACTTGGAGAAATAGCTCCAAGCTAGCCTGCGGATAATTAATACCTAACGCGTGAGAAACCGTAGAGAGATATGACATCAACAAGAGCCGGAATTAGATTGTGCCAATATATGGGCTACTATGAGGAAAAGTCATAACTTGAGGGCCATTTATGTAACACAGATTGATAGTTGCCCTATTGGAGGAGGCTCCACCGGGCGTAATAAATTGTGTGTGTGTGTGTGAGTATCTCGGAGGCCAGCGACGACTCTCACCTCCCCGTGGTGCTGGCTGGGAACCTGGAAATACCTT
>ANCB02000542.1:0-13647 GCA_000331835.2 Trichoderma hamatum GD12 | reverse complement strand
CCCCCCAGCAACCAACGAGATGAGCTACCCCAGCTCTCCGACGATAATCCTAGTTCCACCCACCATGGTTGTTTTTGATACTTATACGTTTTCTTCTTCTTTTTCTTGTTTAGGGCCCCATCACTGAAGAATGCCTATTCCGTGCTGCCGCCATCCCGCTGCTGCTGATGGCAGGTTCCAGCATCAATAGAGTCATCTTCCTGTCCCCCGTCGTCTTTGGCCTCGCTCACGTCCATCACTTTTACGAGTTCCGTGTCACGCACCCGGAAACGCCCCTCGTGGCCGCCATTGCCCGCTCTGTCATCCAGTTCACGTACACATCCCTCTTCGGCGCTCTGGTAAGCTTCCTCTTCCTGCGGTCGGGGTCTCTGCTGGCCGTTATTCTCGTCCACGCCTTTTGCAATTCCATGGGCCTGCCTCGCGTCTGGGGTGTAGTTGAGCCGTACTGGTTGCCGCAGGCGGATGCCTCGAAGCCGCGCCATGCGATTTTGTGGTCTGGGATTTACTACGTGCTGCTGTTTGGTGGTGCGTTTGCTTGGTGGAAGAATCTTTACACTTTGACTGAGTCGCCACTTGCTCTGGTGGTGTTCTAACGTAGCTTTTTTTTTTTTTTTTTTTTTTTTTTTTTACTGCCTTGTCCAACCTATCTTATGCATGAGAAGTTGGTAAATCCCAACTTTGAAAACAAAATATCAACATCACTCCTATGGGTATGCCCGCTGTAACCATCTGATAACTCCCAATCGAGGCCTCATATTAGCATTATCGTGAGATTTTGATGTTGCTCTTCCATGTCTTGCGCAAGTCTCGCTTATTCAGCTCAGATGACTAGACATTTTCTGCATCGTTCGCCTCAAAAGCGAGGCTCTAGATCCTCGTATCCCTGCTGAGACTGCGTAATGAGCCTTCTATAGAATAATCGTCTTCCCCCAGTGGTCGGCGGTGTCGTAGAGTAGACTGGTCCCGGGCTTCGCTTCCGACCGAAGTGTCTCTCTCCTTTCCCTTGGAGCCTGTGCTTCCTTCTGCCATGGCATCGTCCGGGCCCCTGGTGTTCTTTTTCCTAGGCCATAGACTGGGCAGTGCAATCTGCTGGAATCGTGGCTCTACGGCCCGCTCGTCAAACCATCTGTGTAGCCGTGACTCGATAAGTTGTGCAATTTTGGGTACGTCTTGTAACCGTGAACGGCTTCCAAGCAGACTCCTGATGGAAAAGTCTAGCCTGTAGTCATCCAAGAAGTTGAAAGCCATCATAGTTGGCGTCGATTGAGAAGGGTTGCTCGGAAGAAACGATATGGATAACGTTCCGCTGAATCGAACAACAGAGACGGACAAGGCCACTGGAAGAACCGCAGATAGCTTTTTGGGGTAGTTGAGAAGAAGCTTCGTCTCGACTGCCATGGTAAGCATGTCGCTTAGATCCACGTCCATGCGGGCCTGGAGGCGCGTGCCATCCCGAGCTGCCGTTGCCGGATCGAATTTCACGTGGCTGCCCAGGCTGATGCCGTCTTCATCCACAGGGATGATGCGGCAGTTGCTCAGGATGGGGAACTCTTCGCCCAGGCTGAGCTCGGTGACTCGAATCTCATCCACAAAATCGGGCCGGGAGGTGCCGTTGAGGGTCTTTGTGAGTGAGTTGAGGATGGCATCATCATGCTGTGCATCGCTGCGGAACTGGGCGATTGTCTGTGCTATCAGAACGTTGAACCAGTCCAAGCTTTCCGGCTGGTGGCTGTCGACGTTGTAGTAAGTCTTGCTTAAGATGGATCCAATGGTCAGCGTTGGGGGGCTCCTCAGGACGGTCGACTTCTTCCGGTTCAACGACTGGCCATGGCGCTGACTGGGAGAGCGCAGCCTGAGCAGAGATTGCTTGTGTGCCAATGTCCTGGACCTCCGTTCGGTGGCTCGTAGTGATGCCGCTACGTCAGGCGATGGGGCATCGCCAAAGATGAAAAATTTGATAAAGACGGCCAAGATGAGGACAACAGAGAGTTGGCCTACGATGAGCCCGTGTGTGAAAGAGAACCTATTTTCCCGGTAAGTGAATATGAATATGGATGAACTCAGCTAGTCTTCAAAAGTGAAGTTTCTCTCATCAGATAGGCCTGATGAGAAAGGACAGCTTACGTTGGTTCATGCCGCGCAGGGCAAGACTCTGTCGACATTATCGGGACAGTGGGAACTCATTCGCCAGAGCAGAGACGATGATCAACTAGGCGCTACGGCAGCTACCCATTGGCCAGGATATCAGATAGATTGCACCGTCAAGAGGTGAGTTTGATGCTGATTTGTGGTATAAATTCGATACCTTGGGTTTGGATTTGGAGAGCTTTGGAGAGCCGATGAGCCAATCGGATGCGGCCATCTACCCACTCTCTTTGGGGATTTTTAGCGGCTACTGCTACTTGCGCAGAGATGGATGCTGGATACGGCCCGAGATCCGGCTCTCTTTTTGAAGGAAATGCATCAAGAATGGACATGGAGAAGAATGTCTTGATTGTAATAAAAAGCTATTTTTTGTTATATATTTATCTATGTGTAATTTTTTTTTTTTTTTTTTTTTTGGCTAATCAAAGGATGTATATTAAATATGATGGTGAAACTTACTATCGTCAAGATTCACGGCTTATATGCTTTGAGGACACGAGCCGACTTGTATAAAACGGCCTCCCTATCCCGCTCAAATTTAATATCATGTTGAATTGCTCCCTATTTAATTAATGTGATTTATTCTATATAAACAGCTTTTGGTTTCTTTCATATAAACTGGCCGATATCAACATATCAACTCACAGCTGCGTGCGGAATGGGCACCCACAAGCTACCTGATTCCATCCGCACTAGTCTCGATTGGGCACTAGTTTGCACAGCTCCCTCATACCTGTTCTTCCGAGTGAGGTCACTCCCTCCATATCCCGTAACACGTCTCCAGCCGGCTCCAGCTTGTCGATGGGAGTGTATCGCATCTTTGCTAAACGCCCGCAGATCGCATACCCTCCGCACAGCTTCTGGATCACAGCCAGCCTCTTGTTCGCAGCGAGCAAGCCCCAGACTGTGCGCGGAATGATATGATGTAGCCGGCGACCCAGCGATATCTTCGTCATCATGGATGTCTCTCAGGCCGTCTCGGGCTACATCTCCAAGATGATGCTGGCCTCTGGCGATTCTTCATCCTCGAAAATGAAGGTTCTATTGCTAGATAAAGAGACCATTTCCATCGTCTCAACGTCCATCACGCAGTCTGCATTACTGGATTATGAAATCTATCTCATCGACCGCCTGGACAATGCTGCCCGTGAGAAGATGCGCCACCTGCGGTGTATTTGCCTGGTGCGGCCTTCGTCCGAGACCATTCAGCTGCTCATAGATGAGCTTCGGGATCCAAAGTATGGAGAATATTACTTATTCTTTACCAACGTAGCAAAGAAGTCTGCTCTTGAGCGCCTTGCCGAAGCAGATGATCATGAAGTCGTCAAGGTCGTGCAGGAGCATTTCGCCGACTACATCGTCATCAATCCGGATCTATTTAGCTTCAATATGGCTCTTCCGCAGCAAAGAATATGGGCTGGTAGCCCAGATAAATGGAATCCTGATTCGCTTCAGCGCTGCTCCGAGGGTCTCATAGCTGTTCTTCTCTCCCTAAAGAAGAAGCCGTTGATCCGCTACGAAAAGAGCAGCTCTCTTGCTACAAAACTGGCTTCTGAAGTGCGCTACCTAATGACAAAAGAAGACCAGCTATTTGATTTCCGCAAAGTTGATACACCTCCGCTGCTGCTCATCCTGGATCGCAGAGAGGACCCGATAACGCCCCTCCTTACGCAGTGGACCTACCAAGCCATGGTTCATGGCCTGCTTGGCATTAAAAACGGCCGAGTTGACCTAAGTGACGTTCCAGACATTCGACCCGAGTTGAAAGAAATTGTCCTCTCTCAAGATCAGGATCCCTTTTTCAAGAAGAACATGTTTTTGAACTTTGGTGACTTGGGTGGAACCATCAAAGAATACGTCGAGCAGTACCAATCCAAAACAAAGAATAATGCCAATATCGAATCTATATCCGATATGAAGCGGTTTATCGAAGAATATCCAGAGTTTCGGAAGCTCTCAGGAAACGTAAGCAAGCACGTTACTCTCGTCTCTGAGCTCAGTCGCAGAGTTGCTGCCGAGAGCCTGCTGGAAGTTAGTGAACTCGAGCAGAGCTTGGCTTGCAACGACAACCACGCTTCCGACCTAAAGGTAATTAAAACCTCCATCTTATGACCATCCATGATGAAATATTGCATTTACTAATCATTCACGCAGGCCATACAAAAAGTTATTCAAAACCCTAATGTACCAGCAGGGAGCAAAGTCGGGGTAGTAGCTCTATATGCCTTGCGCTATCAGAAGCACCCTTCAAGCGCACTCCCAATGCTCATGGATCTTCTTGTTGCGGCTGGCAACGTATCTCCAAGACAGTCGGATTTAATCAAAAAGGTCTTGGCCTATCACTCTTCATTGCATACTTCGGATACCCGCGGCGGCATCTCAGACATATTTGACTCGGCCGGTATATTTGCCGGCACGGCAAACCGCTTCAAAGGCCTCAAGGGTGTGGAAAACGTTTATACACAACACAGCTCGCTGCTAGAAGGCACTCTACAGAATCTCATCAAGGGTCGATTAAAAGACCAGCAGTATCCATTCGTCGAAGACAACGTCCCTACTAGAGATAAGCCGCAGGACATTATTGTTTTCATGATAGGAGGCGTTACGTATGAGGAGGCAAAAATGATTGCCGGAGTAAACGCTACTATGCCTGGCGTGCGTGTGGTTCTTGGCGGCACAACAGTCCATAACACAACTACGTTTTTGGAAGAGGTTGAGGATGCGGTTTCCTCTTGGTCCTGAGGAAGGATTTATAGAAGGGATAGCAAGATATGAGGCGCCAAACGGCTATGAACAATTTAATATTTGACAATAATTTACATCTTATCGATTTTGGGTGTGAGACACGACTATGTTTAGCAACTTTTGAATCACCAAGGATTCAATCGCCCAAGAGATACTGGTACGTCATATGCAACTACCGTGCATATGTATATATAGGGAGTTATCGATAAAAAATTATTGCGACACTGCCTCTAGTAATTAGTACCATGATAGACTGACTGTCAACGCATAATGATTTTTACTGGGGAGTGTACGATATAGGTGATTGACGATATCGATGTGAAATGAGTGCTTTATTGCGTCCACGATCATTTCACTGGCGACCAATTCTTAGGCACCGTCGGTTTGCTACAGTCACAGACAACCATAGGTGCGAAACCGTTTTTTAGAGACCAAGTGCGACAATACATTGCTAAACTAGATTTTTGCAGAGCCTTCGATGTTGTCGTTATAGGCGGTGGCCATGCCGGCGCCGAGGCATGTGCTGCTGCCGCCAGAGCCGGTGCGCGGACAGCCCTGATTACGCCCAAGCTCGATAATTTAGGAACATGCTCTTGCAACCCGAGCTTCGGAGGAATCGGCAAGGGAACAATCATCCGAGAGATTGATGCTCTAGATGGTTTGGCTGGGAGGATTATCGACAAGGCTGGTGTCCAATTTCATCTGCTGAACCGTAGAAAGGGACCGGCTGTGTGGGTACGTGATCTTGACTTTTGCCACAAGAGAAGTGCGCTTTGTTGGAGTCTAATGCTAACGTGCATGCATTTTGCTGCCATCAGGGTCCACGAGCGCAAATCGATCGGGATTTATACAAAAAGCACATGCGAAGCGAGCTCGAATCATATCCGAACCTATCGATTGTCCTCGAAAGCGTCTCAGATATCGTTTTATCGGAGAATGAAGGCTCTACGGAGGGATCAAAAGGCGCTATTGCTGGTGTCCGATTAGAAAACGGCGAAATCCTACGAACCGGAAGAGTAGTCATTACTACAGGAACATTTCTGGGAGGTGAAATACACATTGGGCTAGAAGCATACCCAGCAGGCCGCATTGGAGAGGCGGCAACAACTGGCTTGAGCAAGTCACTGCGAGACGCTGGCTTTCAGCTGGGACGACTGAAGACGGGAACTCCACCGCGACTTGACAAGTCATCTATCAACTTTGATATACTCCAACGACAGTTTGGTGACGACCCTCCCGCTCCATTCAGCTACTTGAACACAGAGGTGGCCGTCCGAGACCAACTTACCTGCAGCATCACATTTACAAATGACGCCTCGCACAAGATAGTTCAAGACAACCTCGAAAAATCCATTCATATTCGCGAAACTGTCAAGGGCCCAAGATATTGCCCTTCGTTGGAGTCAAAAGTCATTCGATTTGCAGACAAGGAACGCCACATTGTATGGCTCGAGCCAGAAGGCTTCGACAATCCAATCATATACCCCAATGGGCTATCCATGACAATACCCGCTGAAGCGCAAGAGCAAGTACTGCGCTCAATACGAGGCTTGGAGCAAGTCAAGATGCTGCAGCCTGGCTACGGAGTTGAATACGATTACGTTGACCCTCGAGGCTTAAAATCTACCCTTGAAACAAAGGCGATTGATGGACTCTATCTAGCAGGGCAGATAAACGGCACTACAGGCTACGAAGAGGCTGCCGGCCAAGGAATTATTGCCGGCATGAATGCCGGTCGATCCGCTCTGGGCTTACCCGGCGCCTCACTATCTAGATCTGATGGCTACATCGGCATCATGATTGACGATTTAATCACCAAGGGCGTTACGGAGCCCTACCGCATGTTTACATCTAGGAGTGAATTCCGGATGGCGGCTAGAGCGGATAATGCCGATCTTCGACTGACAGAAAAGGGACGAGCGTGGGGCGTCGTCTCTGATCACAGATGGACCGTCTTCTCAGATGAGAAGCAGCAGATTCTAGATCTCACAAAATCACTAGGTGGCGTATCTCTATCACCAGATGAGTGGATGCAAGCAGGATTCCAGGTGAAGAGGAGCTCCCAGCGCCGCACTGGCATCGACATGCTGAGGCTCTCCAACACTGGGGAGCGAATCCAGCTGGACCAGCTGAGCTCAGTTGTGCCCGAGATCCTCAACTACCCGCCGCGCATTCGAGAGAGAGTTGTCATTGAAGCGGCTTATGCTCCTTATATCAAGATGCAGGCAGCCGAGCGCGGACAGTTTGTGAATGATGAAAACATCTGCCTCCCGCTGGACCTGGACTACGATGGCATCCCCGGCCTGGCTTTGTCAGAAAAGGAAGTTCTTAGGAGGACACGGCCCGAGACCCTCGCGCAAGCTCGCCGTGCAGAAGGCGTAACCCCTTCTGGATGCATTCGATTGCTTGCTTACATTCGACGCCAAGGCTCATCATCCATGGGGGCCGCGGCGCTTCTTGGATCGGAGAGAAGCCCATTGGAAGCTCAATTGCCATGATTAAAGCAAAAAGGGGGGGGTTTCTGGGAAATAAATCAAGCGGTACCTTTTCTCTCTCTTAATCTTAGGGATATGCTTATTACGAAGGAGTGCTTGATAAGGAATGGCTGCAAATATGGAGGTATACCTATAAAAGTCTCGTGCATACCTACCTACCGCACCTCAAGGGCTAGAGATGGACTCATCATGTACGCATAGCATATCCTTTGTACACTAAAATATGATATCGAAACACTGCACCAATCGGCGGTTTATTCTCGCTTAACCTTTATACCAATCCTACACCGGCTTTTACACACATGCATCATGTAATCCACTCTCCTGTCAGACGGTATGTTGCATTGCATCCGGCCGTCAGCCTTGAAGGTAAAAAAATGTCGTTCCTCTCACTCTGAGTTTTGAATCCTACGTAAGCAAATGGGTTCGGACCGGCTCGGGATTCTCAGCAGCGGCCTTTGTGTGAATTGAATCCTTGCTAGGCATCGATGACGAATTTTGCATCAAGTTGTATGCATTAAAGACGAGGCTTCCAGGCTCTTGTATACATAATGGCCGGCAGTAATATCGTAATCAAGCAGCGAGAATAGAGTAGTAGTCGACGGACGCTTATTACTAGCCTTTGACAAGCCAGCTAGTTGTTGTTAGAGGATTTGCAGAAATCTACTGCTACCTAAATTTAGTATATTTGCCGATATCGGGTGGTGACTCGATGAGCTGCATAACAGGCCGGCACTAACAAGCTCCCCCCACCAAGATTTTCGAGGCTTGGGCCTGGATTGACGAGAAAATCCCAGCAACGCCATTGCTTTCTCCCTCATCTCTGTGGCGGGCTTGCAACACCAGAAACCGCCCTCGTACAACTCCGACACAGGTTCTAGAGGCGGAAGCGCCCTCGAGCGAACCTCACAATGGCGGACGCAGCAAAAGCCCCGCACACGATTTCCATCCTGGGCGAGCCCAACATCGTCGTCGACCATGCGCTGTGGCCCAACTACATTGTCCAGGATCTGACGGAGAACCTGGCCTCGTCGACCTATGTGCTCATCACCGACACGAATCTCTTCGACACCTACGTCCCTGCGTTCCAGCAGCGCTTCGAGACCGCCAAGGCGAACAAGAATGCGCGGCTGCTCACCTACAAGATCCCGCCTGGCGAGGCGTCCAAGAGCCGGGAGACAAAGGCCGAGATTGAGGACTGGCTGCTGTCGCAACAATGCACCCGAGACACCGTCATTGTTGCCGTTGGCGGCGGCGTCATTGGCGACATGATTGGCTATGTTGCGGCCACCTTCATGCGCGGTGTTCGCTTCGTCCAGGTGCCGACTACTCTGCTGGCCATGGTTGACTCATCTATTGGAGGAAAGACTGCGATTGATACGCCCATGGGGAAGAACCTCGTTGGTGCTTTCTGGCAGCCGCGGAGGATTTTCATCGACCTCGCTTTTCTGGAGACGCTTCCCGTGCGAGAATTCATCAATGGCATGGCCGAGGTTGTTAAGACTGCGGCTATCTGGAACGAGAAGGAATTTACTGTTCTGGAAGAGTCGGCAGCGACCATTCTGTCCAGCGTTCGCTCCAAGGGCCAGGGCCGCCTGCAGCCCATTAAGGATATCCTAAGACGCATCGTCATTGGCTCTGCTGGAGTCAAGGCAGAGGTTGTTTCTTCGGATGAACGAGAGGGTGGCCTTCGAAACTTGCTAAACTTTGGCCACTCCATCGGCCACGCTATCGAGGCGCTGCTCACTCCCCAGCTTCTCCACGGAGAGGCTGTGGCCATTGGCATGGTCAAGGAGGCAGAGCTGGCTCGATTCCTGGGCGTCCTGCGACCCGAGGCTGTTGCCAGACTCGAGAAGTGCATTGCCTCCTATGGACTGCCCACATCTCTCAAGGACAAGCGAGTCATCAACCTGACTGCCGGCAAGAAGTGCCCTGTGGATGTGCTTCTCAAGAAAATGGGCGTGGATAAGAAGAACGACGGCGCCCAGAAGAAGATTGTGCTGCTGTCGGCAATTGGCAAGACCCACGAGGCAAAGGCCAGCTCTGTGGAGGACCGCGATATCAGAATCGTCCTCTCTGACTCTACCGAGGTGACGCCCGGCATCCCCGGCCATCTCAAACTTACCATCACACCTCCCGGATCCAAGAGTATTTCCAACCGAGCCTTGATTCTCGCAGCTCTCGGTACTGGTTCTTGCCGAGTCAGGAACCTGCTTCACTCAGATGACACCGAGTTTATGCTTTCTGCCATTTCCACCCTCGGAGGCACTTCTTACTCATGGGAAGAGGGCGGCCAGCTCTTGGTTGTTGAGGGCAACGGCGGTAAGCTGAAGGCTTCTGATGAGCCTCTCTACATTGGTAACGCGGGAACCGCATCGCGTTTCTTGACCACTGTCGCGGCTCTGTGTGCTCCTACTGGCACTGCGACCACTACTCTTTTGACCGGCAATGCGCGAATGAAGACACGACCAATTGGCCCCCTTGTCGATGCCCTACGCAGCAACGGTGTTGCCATCGATTACCTTGAGCGGGAGAAGAGTCTTCCCCTGCGAATCAATGCCTCGGCTGGCCTTGAGGGAGGAGATATTGAGCTTGCAGCCACTGTTTCCTCTCAATATGTGTCTTCCATTCTTATGGCCGCTCCTTACGCCAAGAAGGCCGTTACTCTGCGACTGGTTGGAGGCAAGCCCATTTCCCAGCCTTACATTGACATGACCATCTCCATGATGAAGTCCTTTGGCATTGAAGTTACTCCTTCTGCGGATGAGCCGGACACCTACCACATTCCCCAGGGTGTCTACAAGAACCCCGCAGAGTACGTTGTTGAGAGCGACGCTAGCTCTGCTACCTACCCGCTCGCAGTGGCCGCCATTACCGGAACCACCTGCACTATTCCCAACATTGGATCCAAGTCTCTTCAGGGTGATGCTCAGTTCGCTGTCCAGATCCTCCGGCCGATGGGATGCGAAGTTCACCAGGACGACTACTCTACCACCGTCACAGGTCCCAAAAATGGAGCCCTCAAGGCTATTCCAAGTGTCGACATGACAACCATGACAGACGCTTTCCTTACGGCTACTGTCTTGGCTGCGGTGGCCACCGGAACCACTGAGATTATTGGAATTGCCAACCAGCGAGTCAAGGAGTGCAACCGTATTCTGGCCATGAAGGACCAGCTGGCTAAATTCGGCGTGCTCTGCAACGAGCTCGAGGACGGTATCCAGATTATCGGTAAATCTAGAGATAGCCTGGTTACGCCCACCGAGAGCATCCACTGCTACGACGACCACCGTGTTGCCATGAGCTTCAGCGTCTTGTCACTTGCGGCTCCTGGCCCTGTCTTGGTTACTGAGCGAGAGTGTGTTGGCAAGACCTGGCCTGGTTGGTGGGATGTCTTGGCTCAGTCTTTCAAGGCAACGCTGGCTGGCGTTGATACCGAGAGCAGCCGCGAGGCCAAGCCCAAGACTTCCGCTAATGTTCAGCGCTCCATCTTCGTTGTTGGCATGAGGGGAGCTGGAAAGACAACTGCCGGCAAGTGGGTTGCAAGGACTCTTGGCTGGAAGTTTATCGATTTGGACCACGAGCTGGAACGACGAAGTGGCACGACCATTCCGGAGATTATTCAGGGCCCCCGAGGCTGGGAGGGATTCCGTGAGGATGAGCTGGCGCTTTTGCGTAACGTTATTGAGGCCCATCCCAATGGATATGTCTTCTCCTGCGGAGGTGGCATTGTCGAGACCCCGGCTGCCCGCGAAGTCCTGAAGTCGTATGGCGCCAATGGCGGTCTTGTGCTGCTGGTTCATCGAGATACTGATCAGGTTGTCAACTACCTGCTCCAGGATAAGTCTAGACCAGCCTACACGGCCGAGATCCGGGAGGTTTACGAGCGCAGAAAACCCTGGTACAGGGAATGCAGCAACATGCTCTACTACAGCCCACACTCACAAGATGCTGCTACATCTGAAATCCCCGACGACTTTTCACAGTTTATTTCGGTGGTCTCCGGAAAATCCAAGACTCTTGAAACCGTCTCCAGGAAGAAGCATAGCTTCTTCGTGTCTTTGACATTGCCTGATCTCACCGCTGCGGTAGACATATTACCTCGTGTCACTGCTGACAGCGATGCTGTGGAGCTCCGCGTGGATCTCTTGCAAGATCAGCAGCCCGAGGCCGTCATGAAGCAGGTGTCATTGCTCCGACATGTGACTGGAAAGCCCATCATTTTCACTGTCCGAAGCGAGTCTCAGGGAGGAAAATTCCCCGATAACGACAACGAACTGCGCCTGGAGCTCTACCGCCTGGCTCTTCGCATGGGCGTGGAGTACATTGACCTCGAGGTGACTTCAACTGATGAGATTATGCAAGAGGTTAGAGACAACCGAGGCAACTCTGTCATCATTACGTCTCACCACGACCCCGCTGGTGCTCTGTCATGGAAGAACGCATCCTGGATTGCGGCTTACAACAGGGCACTGCAGTATGGCGATGTGATTAAGCTGGTTGGCACTGCCCGAAGCGTCGACGACAATTTTGACTTGATCCGATTCAAGTCCAGGATGCTGGCAGCTCAGGCAACTCCCATCATTGCCCTCAACATGGGCTCTGCTGGAAAGCTCAGCCGTGTCCTGAATGGGTTCCTCACTCCCGTTTCGCATCCTGCTCTTCCCTTCAAAGCTGCTCCCGGACAACTGTCGGCAGCTGAGATCCGACAGGGCCTGTCCTTGCTGGGCGAGATTGAGCCGAAGAACTTTTACTTGTTTGGCAAGCCGATTTCCAAGTCACGATCGCCGGCTCTGCACAACACCCTCTTCAGCCAGACTGGCCTGCCTCATCATTACCAGCGTCTGGAGACGGACAAGGTTGAGGATGTTCTGGATGTGCTTCGTGCTGCGGACTTTGGCGGTGCTTCGGTTACGATTCCGCTGAAACAGGACATCATGGCTCACTTGGACGAGTTGACGGATGCTGCCAAGGTCATTGGCGCTGTCAACACTGTTGTTCCTGTGGCTGATGAGTCTTTAGGTCGCCAGCGACTGATTGGAGACAACACTGACTGGAAGGGCATGGTTCACGTCCTTCGCAAGGCTGGTGTTCAGACTCGGGCTGGTGATGCCAGTGCTGCAGTCATTGGCACTGGAGGGACCAGCCGAGCTGCCATCTTTGCCTTGCACTCTTTGGGTTTCAAGCCCATCTATGTCGTTGGCCGAGATGCCCAGAAGGTTCAGGCTCTTGCGTCGAGCTTCCCGTCCGAGTACGACATTCAGTCTGTTGCTAGTGCTGTTGATGCCGAGAAGCTCGCGAGCAAGCCCGTTGTCAGCATTAGCACCGTTCCTGCCGACAGGCCTATTGATGCGGGCGTTGGGGAGATTCTCAGCGCTGTGTTCAAGCCTACTGCTGGTCAGGACCAAAGCAGGGTTCTGTTGGAGATGGCCTATCACCCTCCCCAGACTCCGGTGATTCAGATTGCGGAGAAGGCTGGTAGCTGGACGACGATTCTTGGGCTGGAGGTTCTTGCCGCTCAGGGATGGTACCAGGTATGTTGAAGCACTTCACTTATGGGTTGGACGTTTTTATATGATATGGAAGCTAACGTGTTTTTTTCTTGTATAGTTTGAGACTTGGAATGGTATCAAGCCGCTCTTCAGCGATGCTTTGGATGCGGTTGTTGGAAAGGAGACGGCAGCTCAGTAGAGTTTTGTTGTTGCTGCTGTTGCTGTGAAGTAGAAAAATAGTATAAACAAAAAGTTTACATATTCTTCGTTTCTTTTTGGATGAGGATTGAGGGGACTCGGATCTTGTGTCTTTCTTTTTTTTTCCCTATCTAGGACGTTTATCAACAAGAGAATGTTGCTGTGCTTGTGTGCTCTGTCTGGACTTGTGCTTGTGAATTTGTGTATGCTGATGCCTTTAAATGATGGCCTTGAATCTCCTACTACCTTGACTGCCTCTGTTACTTGTACTGTGCTGTACAAAGCAGTAAGAAGCGGGATTGCTTCTAGGTGGAACATTTTTGCTGCCAAGAGCCTCCATCTATATTAAGGAACTAAATCTCTATTGATGAAAAGAAACGAAGAATAGCCAGAGATGAGATGTAGTCTATTAATGCTATCTGGGTAGTTGCGAATATTATATTCCTTGTGCGTGTGTCCACTAAGTGATGATATACACTAGACATTGGCACACTACCTACCTATATATTGAGAATTATTATTCAACACCCCAGTTTCGTTATCTAGCACCCCATTGTAATTGAATGACCGGT
>ANCB02000541.1:0-13815 GCA_000331835.2 Trichoderma hamatum GD12 | reverse complement strand
AATAAAAAAAAATTTATTTTAAAGGATTAGGTTAGCAGCTGTTATTATTATTATTTTAAAGACTTTAATAAGAGCTTAAAAAAAGGGATTTAAAATTATTTTATTTAATAGCTAGTTAAATAAGGTAAGGTTCTTGGTAAGCTGGTATTTAAAAGGTGGGGTACCTGTAGATGTAGGAGGGAAGCTTGTATGTGGAGACTAGACGACTCGTATTTAAGTAAGGAATTCGGTCAGGCTGGTTCAATATCGGCAATTCTCGCTCTGTCGACGCCACAAGTGAACTATTCTAACCTCGCATACATTCAAAGCGTTGTCCCCAGGTTAATGTGAATAGCCTTCGTTTGCGTGTATGCATCAAGCGCATACCTGCCAAGCTCCCTGCCTATACCCGACGATTTGTAACCGCCAAAGGGGATACCGAAATGCGAGTCGCCCGAGGAATTGACCCAGACCATGCCGGCCTGCAGTTTCCTCGCGACGGTGTGACCCCTCGAGATATTCTCCGTGAATAGAGCGGCCGCCAAGCCATATGATGTGTCATTTGCCTTGGCCACTGCCTCGGCCTCGGTTGCGAACTTGTTGATCACGACCACGGGACCAAATATTTCATCTCGAACAATTGTGGCATTTTCGTCCGTCTATTGTCGTTAGCTGACGGCGTAAAAGGCAAATCCATCATTGTCATACGTACCTCTGTGAAAATGGTTGGCTGAATGTAGTATCCCTCACCGTCAACCTTGGCGCCGCCACTCAGGATTTTAGCGCCTTCCTTGCGACCAGCTTCAATATAGGACAGAATACGATCAAACTGGGTCTTGGAGACCTGCGGTCCATGATTGACGTCCTCTTTGAATGGGTTGCCTATCACGGTGCTCTTGTTGGTGAACTCAGTGAAGCGCGTCACAAACTCATCGTACACTTTTTCATGGACGTAAATTCGAGACGTTGAGGTGCACACTTGGCCTGAATTATCCATGATGCCCACATGAGCCCATTTCACCGCTTGATCCAAGGCGGCGTCTTCGAAAATAATAAGCGGGCTTTTTCCGCCGCATTCAAGGGTGATGTTCTTGAGATTTGATGCGGCAGATCGCATGATTGCGCGGCCGGTGTTTGTGCTCCCTGTGAATGCAATCTTGTCGACTTGCGTGTGCTCCGCCAAAGCTTTGCCAGCCACGGGCCCGAGACCAGGCACAATACTGACAACACCGGGTGGAAGTCCAGCTTCCTGCACCAGCTTGCCGAAATACATGGCGGACAGAGGTGTCTGCTCTGCTGGCTTCACAATTACCACGTTGCCGCACGCGAGCGCAGGCGCAACCTTCCAGGCGAGCATCATGAAAGGGAAATTCCAAGGGATAATTTGGCCGCAAACACCTAGTGGTTCTTGGAGAGTATATGCAAGCTTCGTGGGCGAGGTATCAATTGTGTCGCCGTATATCTTGTCGGCCCACCCCGCATAGTACTTGAAGACGTTGTAGGACTCGTCAAGATCCGCTTCAAGAGCCACAGAATACGGTTTGCCACAGTCATAAGCATCAATTGCAGCGATGAGTTTGCGATCCCGATCGATGAGAGAGGCCAATTTCACGAGAGCATCGCCTCGTTGCGCAGGAGTGAATTCCGACCACGGCCCTTGGAATGCCTTGCGCGCAGCGTCAACTGCTTCGTCAATGTCGGCAACAGACGCTCCCCTCACGCTGAGTACCTGCTGAGCTGTGGAAGGGTCGACGACCTGGAATTCATCACCCGAAGCATGTTTGTAGGCATTGTTGATGAACAAGCCGACGGGCTGTTCATAGGTGACGCCGTTTGGCAGGGTAATGTTGATTGACGACATGATGGGACTCGCTTTGGCATCCGGTCTACCACGTTAAAGTTGTTGACAGAAGGGAGGGGGAAAGAACGGACTAATTTTGAGGGACGCGATCTCTTTTCACCTTGGCCAGCAGATGGCAAGATGACATATTGTGTCACACCTAACATGCTGTGCTGGTCCAGATCAATTCGCACGTCGCCGCGCCCTCTGTTGCTGCATCCGACGTGGTGATTCGGTCGTCATTGCCCAAGTGAGTAGTAGATAGGTCAAGCTCTCACGAGGACTGGCGCTAAGCCCCAGTTGGCGAAGAACTAGGCACCTGCAACCGCAGCGGGGTCCACACCCGGTCAATACTATTGATGCAGTTGTTAAAAACGCCCGGCGGTAAATTAACGAACCCGGTTTGCGGGATTGTGGCGCCATCCATGCCATGTCCTGCGTCCAGTTGACGCGGGGTAAACAGCCTGGAGCGCTGTAGCAGTGTAGCCCACTTGCCGCTTCAGAAGGAGCCTGGAACCCGGCCCCCCACCAGTCATGATCCATTCATTCAGCAGTGACAAATCTCCTTGCCGGCGCTCGTAACCGATCCCAGTCCTCGTCACAGCCTGCCACCATTTGCTGTTGCCCGCAGCATTGATATTATTCAACACCAGCCACTAGTCGCCACCGAGACTCCTGCCCCTAGTGCATACTAGTGACAGAGTTGTCGTTGGCCCGATTTATCTCAGCAAGGTGTCCACAGATGGCGTTTAGCTTGGGTGTAGGCCACAGCAAAACGGTCCCAAAAGGGCCCAGAGGGGGATCCTTTATTATTGACATTTCACTCCTTGTTGACGGAGAGTGGGCCGAGCGCAGGCATCCAGGGGAAATTGCAAAGTACCCTCCGAACAGGTCGTTCAGAGCCCCCTGCAACGAGAAGTCAGAACATTACCAAAAAACGGAGGAGTGGAATTTAGCGCTGCCGCCCCTCAAACTCCCACACCTCTTTCGTTGGGGTTTCAAGTACCCTTATTATTCGCTGAGACTTCAGAAAAGAACACTGAGTAGAGTCATACGCATCCGCCACGCTTCCATTAGACAGTGAACCCAACACACATCCTGCTTGAATGCAAGAATGCGGAGGCAGGGTTTGGCAGTCCACTCCAAATATTATGTGAATGTTGGATCAGACTCGCATAGAGAGAAGGGTGCGACTATAAGAGGGTGTCTTTTGGGTGGTATTGGGTTGCCTGTAAGTCTCGGAGGGAAGCAAGATACTGCTGTAGTGTAAAACTTTTTCACGAGACAATGCTTTATAATTTCTTCGATAATTTAATCTGGTGATCAAGGATAGTTAGACTGGCCGCTTTAGAGACTTGCTAATTCCAAGCTGCATATAATGCTATTGCAACATCACTTGTCTAAACAAGAATAATTGCCGAGACTTTATTATGCTCCTGTCAGTTTGCCGATGTCTTGCCAGAGAAGAAGCTAGGCAGGCCTTGTAAAGGTAGAATTATAAACAGGTTGCATGTTATGAGGGCATGCCCCAAGCACTGTAAGGCTGATGCTTTGTCATTGATGCATGGAGCAGGATGCTAGTTTGGCTCGGCTAGTTATTCCCAGAGGTTCCACGCCCATGTAAAGAGTTCCGGGACAATCTTAATTAATGCATGTTTAGTTTATAGGCTTGTCTGACGCTCTCGCTGCGCTTTGAGGTTTGGTTTGTTGCATTCGATCAGGCACGAGCGGTAGTATTGTCATTATGTCTGGGGTTTGAAACTACACGCCAAGTTTATTCCACAGCGCAATGACTGAAACTGTCATCAACAATCCAAAATTTGGAATACATTGTCAGATGGAGCGGCTGTTTTGCGGCGTTTTGAGTCTGCGGAGCGCGAGCATGCAAGATGTGGTTCATCAGCTGCAGCTTCCAGTTATGCCTCGTCAAAACGAAAATAGTAGTAAGTCCAGCAGTGCCTTTAATAGTTAGTAGCAACTAGTTAACAGTTATCTCGGGGGCATGTACGAAGGTATTGGGGTACATAGAGCAGAGCTGCCGCTCTACAAGGGCCACACATTGTACAATCGCTAGCCGGCCCCCAAAGGAATAAAAAAGGGCCATTGCCTGCGCCTTGGATACTGAAAGAGTCGGTACCATCCTAGTCTATTTTTTATTGCTCTCTGCTGCTCGAATCTATAAGAGACCTCTATATTTTACAATACCCCTACAAACATATGCAATGACACAATTGCGAGATGGAGGCAGCCTGGGTATCATTGGATAACAGACTACCCAGCCATGTCGTGCTTATCACGGGTTCGCTCGATGTTATTGGCCACCTCCAGGGGAACCAGACGCTACACGTGACAGAAAATACGGGGCCCCACGTTTTGGCCGCCAGTGCACATGTGCAAGCCTTCTTACAGACAGGATTGTGCAATTCCGTTATCGAAAAACTCCCGTCTTGAACCTGCTAAGGCTTGGGCCTCATCATCAGCAGTCTTCCAGTTCGCAACGCTTGAACAAATGTATTCATATCTAGGTCTTGACATCCCAGACGGCATCTCGATGGACAGTCCCAGCAACCCCTCATTTTCACCGTCGCCTTCACTTTCAACTGTTGCTTCACCACCAAGCCAGCAGTCGTGGCCGCTTGGAACGTCTAGTCGTCGCAGCAGAGTCACAGAAGGTTCGTGCTGGAGTTGTAGGAAGCGTCGGATTAGATGCGATCTCCGAAAGCCAGCATGCACCCGATGTCTTGACGCGGACCAGACCTGCTCCTACACCACTCCCCCCATCAAATGGGTCGGCGGCAGCGCGACTCGCGGTCACCTCGCCGGCAAACCTGCGTTTTCTCTTGGATTGGTTTTGGATGGACCTCCTGGTACTAAGCCGCTGGAATCGGGCGAGTTGAGGTTGTACTTCTCCAATGTCGTCCTGTCTCGCTTCCAGCTCATCGACGAATCGATTAATTGGGATCTGGATCACGTCTTGCAAAACGAGTCCCTCTTTCAGGCCATCATTGCCGTCTCTCAAGCCCACTATGCTCGTCATTCCAAGGTCGATGTGTACAACGTCGCGACCGTCCGGAAAAATGCCAGGCATACGGCAATTGAAGGCTTCCGCCGGTCCTTGGAGAAGAGTGTTCAATCCGAGAGCTCTGCGCAGCAGCTTTTCGCCATCAACGTGCTCTTCTGTATGCTTGATGGCATGATTGAGCCCTCCGAAGAGTATAATGCTTCAACCTGTCACCTTCGCGGGGGCTGGGCCATACTGCGCAGTTGGCCAAACACTCCTACGAGAATGCTTCTTCAGGACGGCCTGCAGGCGCACTTGTTGTCCATATACGCCACTGTTGATCTGGTGCATGCTTTACTCAGCGGCGACAAGCCCTTCTTTCAATCTACCATCTGGAGGATGTTTGCCGGTGTGCAGACTTGGTTTGGCAGACTGCAAGCCGGAGACAAGTTTTTGGAGATTCTGGCGGCCTTTTCGGAAATGGCTGCACTCGGAAACATTGTCCACACCAATCTGCCGCTAGACAGTGTCCACCTCATCGAGAGATGTCTGGGGCCAATCGAGGCCGTTTTTGCCTCCGGAAAGGACAAGTTGGGCGATTCGGATGGCGCATATTCCCCAGCCTCCGCCTCGTGGGACACCTTCTGCTCAATCTACGAGTTATGCAGTCTCATCTACTTGCAGAGGGCTTTGCGGTTGCGACCTGCGGATGACGAGATCATACAGGCAGCAGCGCGTCGCGGAGTGCAAAAGTTGATTGACCATAATCTTCCGACGATCATGCGACACTGCGCAATCTTTCCAATGCTGGTCATCGGCAGCCATTGCGCCCTCGCTCAGGACCGTCAGGCGATTCTTCAGGCTCTGTCCCCAAGCATCTCCTATCTCAGCTTTGGGAATATGCAGCTGATGACCAACTTCCTGAAAGCAACTTGGTCCCGAGAGGAAGCCCACGAGACGTGGTGGGATTCCTTTGCCTCGGTATCCGAGAAAGCCTTTTTGTTTTGAGTCCTTGTCGCCTGCGGCTAACGGGCAGCTCAATATTTGCTGAGGCTCTCTGGATATGGGGGTGGCAGGGTCTGTGTCATCGGTGCACAGAGCTGGACGCTTCAATGTTGCGAGCAAACACGCCCCCAGCCGTCACTCACCTCTCACATCACACAACAGGCACATGCAATGCGCAACGGTCTGATACGCCGGACCAATACGTGGAGCTCCAGACCGCCCTGTGGATTGTTCAGGGCGATCGACGCCACTCACCCGACAGGGTAGCTACCCCGCATTACCAGGTGTATGATAGCGTCTAGTGCCCTGCGACTAGTGGCTTATCATTCACCTTTCCGCTTTCGGCATACATTTGGGCACACCAGGGACGTGCTTGGTACCACCACTTAGACAGTCGGTCAGTGGCCAGCTCCGAAATTGACTGCATCCAAAATAATTAGGTAGATAAGAAGGCTCGGCTCCCTGCACATGGTGTGCCATCTGCGCAACACATTGTTCCGCGCGTCAAACTGGCACAATGTCGGACGATTCCAACGAAAAGAGGGCCTCGCTGACCGAGGCCGAGCGAAGCCATGGCGTTGACACATCGGGCCAGAAGGAGGACAACGAACTGGCTGCGCTTGGTTACAAGCCAGAACTCCATCGCAACCGCTCCCTCTACACAATTTTGTTCCAGGCCCTTGCCATCACGGCTGTACCATTCGGTGAAGGCACTGCCTTGACCAGTGCTATTTACGGAGGCGGGCAGTTGGCCTACTTTGTGGGATGGATTGTTGTTGCTCTGCTGGATGAATGCGTGGCCTTGTCTCTCAGCGAGCTTGCGTCAAAGTTTCCAACGTCTTCTGGACCATCCTAGTAAGAACGTTGCAGGCCGGTCGAAATGCCATCTTGCTAATAATCATGAAGTTGGTCATTCCAATTGCTTCTAGAAGGTCGAACTCGGACGATAACATCTTTCATAACTGGCTGGGTTTGGCTGATCGGAAACATTACAATCTGCCTCAGCGTCAATTTCGGCACGGCATCACTCATAGCTGGAACCGCCACCATCTACCACCCAGATTGGGTGGCGTCCGACTGGCAGCTTCTGCTCATATTCTTTGCTGTCTGTATCGGAACTTTCCTTGTCTGCGCATTCGGAAACCGAATCCTCCCGTACATAGATACGGTTGCGTCGGTATGGAACGGCCTGACGATTCTGATCGTATGTATCGCTCTGTCAGTGACTGCAAAGGCTGGACGTCACAGCGTGTCCGACGCCCTCGCCTTCTACGACAAGAGTTTCTCGGGATGGGGCAATTTCACCTTCTTCATTGGTCTTCTTCCGACGGCGTATACCTTCGCGGCTATAGGAATGATTACATCCATGGCCGAAGAGGTCGCAGACCCCGCAAGAGATGTTCCCAAGGCGCTGAGCTTGGTGGTACCTATATCCACCGTTGCAGGTCTCTTCTTCATCCTTCCGATTTGCTTCACCGTAAGCTCTCACCTCAAACCCGTCCGGGCCGCGTGCCAACCTCCTCGACTGACCTTTCGTAGTTGCCACCCCTTCAAGATATTCTGAACGCTCCGCAAGCACAAGCGATGCCGTACGTATTCCACGTGGTCATGGGTACGCCAGGGGGAGGCCTGGCTCTCATGTTCTTCCTGCTCGGCGTTGCAGTATTCTGCTGTATCAGCATCACCACGGCTGCCTCACGAACTCTTTGGGCCTTCGCGCGCGACCAAGCCATTCCATTTTCGAGCCTGTGGTCCAAGTTGGTTGGAGACCAGGTACCACTCTCGGCCCTTGCGCTTCTGACAGTGGTTCAAATGCTGCTTGGTCTCGTTAATCTGGGAAGCACAAGTGCCTTCACAGCTTTCGCCTCGTGCGGAGTGATTGCACTTGCTGCTGCTTACGCCATTGTCATTGCCATTTCTCTCTTCACGGGACGAAAGGCCGTGGCCACCGCTCGATGGCACTGCCCCCCTCTGATTGGATATTTCGTCAACATCATGTCTATTGCCTGGGTTGCCTTTCAGCTGGTGCTTTTTAGCATGCCCGCGGCTTTACCAGTGACGGTTGAGACTATGAATTATGCTTCTGTGGTGTTGGTTGGGTTTATGTTTATTTCTTTCGTCTACTATATCGCCTACGGTCGAAAAGGTATGTCAGTCTAAAACCAATTATGCAGTGCAGCTACTGACCTTGCTAGTTTATAATGGAACACCGTTAAGCGACAGCCTATAATACCATCTACTTATTGCAAAATAAATCAATATTAGCTGCCAAGCTTTCAACCTGGTGTTTTCGTTTTATTCCTGGTTGTGAAATTGGATCTTTTGTGATGCCAGTAATGACGACACTGTAGGCTGATGATGGGTTGAGCCGCCGCTATTCGCAGGGTTGACTAGATCAGCAAGACGAAAATCGCAGCAACAATGCATCTAACCCATAGTTGTCCCAAGTTTTGTCTAAAGCGATTGTAAAATATTTCAAAGCTTCGCTAATACGAGCCGAGGTCCTGGGCAGTGTGTCCAATAGTGTAATATTATTATATATAATCAGATTTTAGAAGGTCATATCATATATAATATAAGCAGAGCCTTTATTATATTATATAAGGTCTATATAATATAATCATAATATATAGTAATATACACAGCTATATTATTTATATAATAATATAAAGATAATGAAATTGATCGCGGATATACAATAGCATCTTAATTAAAGTTATATAAGTTATGGAATATCTTCACTTATATTAAGGTCGTTGTTAGTAAAGGCCACCTTACTGCCCTTGCTTAGCTATGATTTAAGGCATTCTATTGCTTCAATACTTTTAATACCTATGCAGTTCCTACAATCTGTAATAGTTATCTTCGTGCCTGAAAATAGGCGCTCTGGCTCTACCGACATTGCTAAAATGGATAACACATCTAAATATATAATAGATAAAGCTTGGTAAGACTTCCTCTGGGTAGGCTCAAGCTACCAGGATCGCGGATCTGTCACTTTTGGTATGATTGGGGCAAGAAGATACTTTGTGTATTTGTCCTGATCGAGACAAGTCCCTCTCCTTTGCTATGCCCACTTGTGGAAGGAGGTCTTAACCCCATCGCGTGCAGGCTTGGAAATCGATCGTATAGATCGATTGGCCGAAGCTCTCAGTCGAATGACGCTAATTTATATTGATTGAGCGATACCCTTAGTTAATCGATATTGATTGATTAAAATTTATGGCTAATCGATCGATATTGATTATTGATTAAAGCGGTTAATGGCGGTTTTCACTACCTTTATTTATAATAATCTTGCTTATAAGTTAAAGAACTTGCCTTCAATTATCCCCTTTTAGAAAATTTAAAGGAAGTGTTAGTTAATAAATATTAGCCTTGCTTTAGGAATGGAGATAATATGCTATTATAAGCGAGAGTATTACTATTTTGTTATAATTGTTAACGCCTCTTTTAGTTTTTACTAAGGATAATATAATAATAAGATAGTAACATGCAACAATGTGGGTACAGTTCTTAAACAGGACTTCTCTAGTGGATGGCTATCACTAGGCATGCCATTGCTCTGTCCATAGCTGGCTACCCGCTATTATCCTTGTTAAGCAGATGAGATACTCATTCTCCTCTAAGAGTTTTATTCACATATATATAGTAATTGCTACACCATGGACTGTATGCACGTATCTAGACATCTGGTCAATGTGGTCTTAGTTTCTGAATGCTCAAATAGGCAGGTTACACTGGCCAGTGTTCTCGACTAACACTTGTGCCGTCACTACCGAGTTATTGTCGTGGATTGGCGCACGAGGTAGTACAAGCTAGGGAACTTCTGAGGGAACTTCTGAAGATATGGCCAGAATCTATCTATTATGTTTGCTTGCTAGTCAACTTATACCGATTTGTCACCGACTGACACACCACCCCCGTGAATGCGGCTCAGGGACTGGTTCGGAGTCTGCCCGATGAGAAGGATCCTGGTCATCTGCACACTCGCTGGCACTTTTTTTTGACCTCGATTATAAAAATAAGTAGGAGTTGTATGCTGCTCGGCAATGGCCAGTCTCTCATTTCTCCATCTTTTGGCACGAGCTTCAAATATGGTCTCCCTCAGGGCTTTTATCTTGTCTACTGTGGCTGTGGTCGTGGCGATTCCGGTGCATGGACCAACTCCGGTAGGTTAGCCTCATATCAATTGGTAAACAGCCGTGCCTTTAACAAGTCGCCGGCAGCCTGGTATCCCGAGCGCATCTGGTGCGAAGACTTCGCTGGCAGGCCTTGAGGTGGCCAGCCAGGAAGATGATGGCACCTACAAACGATCCTACTTCCATACCTGGGACATTATACATGGAAAATGCAATACTCGGTAAGACGCAAACGCGAACGTCTCAACAGGCAAACTACTAACCGTGGCCAAGTGATGTTGTATTAATTCGGGACGGGGAGGACGTTCAGACTAACCAGGATTGTGTCGCCGAGTTCGGCAATTGGGTCAGCCCGTACGATGGCCTGACCTTTACAGAGGGCTCTAAGCTGGACATTGACCACTTTGTGCCGCTTAAGAATGCCTGGATTGTAACTGACACCTGCTATTTTACATAAAGGCTGTACCAAACTAACTTGTTCTAGTCTGGGGCGTCCCAATGGACAGCCGAGCAGCGAGAAGCCTTTGCCAATGATTTGGAGCGTCCCCAGCTTTGGGCTGTCTCGGCTCATGCTAACCGTCAAAAAGGAGATAAAAGTCCCGATGAGTGGATGCCTCCCCTGACGAGCTTTCACTGCACATATGCGGAATCCTGGGTCGCGGTCAAGAGCTATTACAGCTTGACCATCACTGCAGCTGAGAGAGACGCTCTGTCGAGCATGTTGGATTCTTGCTAGCGGAGCCTGCTTCTGTTTCAATTTTCAATTTTTGGAATTGAGGAGACGTCTCAGGCCACCCTTACTGTTGATTGCCAAGTTCAGAAAGAATCGAAGGACACATGGCATATTATCTTGAATGCCCTAGTACCCCACGGCGTCTTAAACTAGCTGATCTGACAGTTTTTGTCTCGGGAGAAGATGATAGGGATAACGAACTTATAACGTGTACCTAGACCACCTATAAATGGATGTGTGTGGGTTGTTAGCATTTAGCGGTAGAAATGGCTGTAGGAACCCTATTTTAGCGAGGAAGGACATTCAATTGGTGGTTACTAATATCACTGGTGTTTCTTTGTAGATCGTATTTTGCAACAAGCGGTTAGCCTCATGTTTCAGGACGGTTTTAAGACCCCAACCTTGCGCTAAAAATGAGCCAATCGATGCCAAGACATGTCAAGACTTGCCAAGACTGCCAAGAGATGGGATCGCCTGAAACAAATCAACACTTCAGAAAATCACACGCGAACTTAAAGCTTGTACACTGGATGGCTACTACTTTGGGTAATTGTGCAACAACTGAAATGCTTGAAGCCGGAAACCCGGCAACGAAATGGGGTCTCTTATTGTTAGTCAAACAATTCAAGATTTGTGATTACGTGTATAGTGTGAAACGAAATAAATCTTTTTTTTAAAGTGTGAAATATATGATGATCTAGTGTCAACACTCAACACTTGCAAGGCGTGTTACAATCCTGCGGGTCTTCTTTCAGACCTGCCCAACGGCTGTCTACAAAAGTTCTGTACCCAAGCGGGGAGAAAGCAGCTATCGGAAGTAGTAGTTGCCGACCCCTATATCCACAGCGGTTGCGCCACGCACCTTGAGGTATTGCTTCGCCTCGCCACAGTGCGTTTCTGTAATCTAAGTCTCAGTTTCATCTCAAACCATTGTCTCACAATCGTTGCAACAAATATCATCTCATCTAGCACCTATCGCTTAGGGAGATTGTTTACTCAAGTATAAATATCCAGCCCAACCACTTGCCAAGTTGTCTTTTGCTCAGCATCATTATTAATTCCTTTCATCACAACTATCTTTCAATTTTTCACCAAACATTTATTTACAAAATTTCTTCTTGTTTGACACAATGAAGTTCACTTTCGCTACTATTATTATTCCTTACCTCCTCCACAGCGCTCTAGCAGCGCCTACTAAAATCGAGCGGGACCTCGATGAACATAACCCCGTCGAGAGTGGGTTCAACATTAGAGATGCATATTCTGTCATTAAAATTGCCAACAACGCAGATGCTGGAGTTGAGACTCAAGTAGCTGCTGTGAAAGCTACTGAGACTGCCGCTGCCGCCGCCAGTGCCAAGACCTCAGCGGCTGCCAAGGATAAGGGCAAGGACAAGAAGAAGGAGAAGGGCAAGGGAAAGGAAAAGGGCAAGGATAAAAAGAAGGGCAAGGACAAGGATAAGAAGAAAGACAAAAAGAAAGGTGCTAAAGCTGCAATAGCTACAGAAGCTACAGAAGCAGCAGCTACATCAACAGAAACTACAACAACAAATTAAAAACAAATAGTTAAAATTATAAACTAGCCTTACAAAAACTACTTTATAATTTTAGCAATTAAAATAATTAAATATTTATTCTATTATTGCTTAAAGTTGTAAAATAAGTATTATAATATATAAAAGCAATTATACTATAATACCTTTTAGATACTCTAACATTATAAATCCGTTTACTTATCTCCCAGTATTTCAACTCCTAATATATAGTAGCAGTTTAATAATTAGTAATATATTCTTTATATTACTACACTATGTCTAACTCTAGTTTAACTTAAATTAACTAAAATCAAGCTAAATAGATTAGTATGACCTGTGTAAAAAGAATTAAGCTACAGGTCAGGTATGGAAAAGTAAAGGTAATTCCTGTACCCGCAATGCTTCTGGAGGGTAGTCTGACAACAAGAAACTCGCATTCCAAGTGTGTGAGTACAATACCCCTTAGTCTGAAAGAATCACATGGACATAATTTAACACAATCTACTGTAACCAGATATGCAAGGGTTGCTGACACCTTTGAAGGTCAATTCTCCATCGGCGACATTGTTGTCGGAGGGAAAGAAGTAAGGCACACTGCTACAGATAGAGCAGCCCTGTTGTGGGATATATGGCGCAAGGCCTGCGATATTATAGCCCCACGCACCGCCAGTATTATACAAGAAAGCACAGATGCCACTCGCCACACCAGCAGCTCTTATTTAGGGTTGTGGCAGTCTTGCGTATATGTTAGGCAGATTCTATCCGCTTAATGCTTACCTACGGCACGGAGTGCGTCTACTAGTTTCGTTTCTAGGGGCTTTACATTCCACTGTGCAGGAGTCGTGATAATGAAGGCAATATTTGACTTTATGGCGCGCCCTCTCCATAATAAATTCGCAAGCCAGATAGTCAACTAAACTTGCGTCAAAGTTTTGTAACTCAAGTATAGGTTCTACATTAGGATTATAACAAACCAGGTCTTGTATATGCCTAATGCTGGTAAGGTAAAAATTCCCAAGGGGAAGGTTATTAGAATCTCTATGGTTAGACCAAGTCTGATTTTTGTTGGATAGGTCAGGCCAGGCCTATTCCGCCAATCTTATTACATAGCACACAACGAGAATTAAGTGATCATCTCATAGATGGGCAAAAGAACTGGCTTGCTATTTTTCTATACTCTCATACTTCGTGATGCTTCCTATGAGAAATTATCCACACCAAAATTATCTAGAGGGTAGTCTAATTTGTCAGAGTAACGGAGCGAGGTTCCACATGAGGATCTGGAAACGTCGATTATTTAAGGTCTTAGTAAGATGTGCGAGAATGTTTGCATAGCAAAGTATCAATACGGTTCCGTTGGCTATATCACATGGACTTTGTAATATTAACACGATAGTGGGTATAAATAATCCAGATTAGATAACCTGTAATGTGTGACGTAAAGGTAGAGAAGAAAAATAGTGAACATGAGTCAAAAAGAAAGCAAGGGTTTGTTAATTTATACCAAGACCTGGAAATATAGAAAGCAGCGAGAACAGTATACCAGGTTACAAATACCGCTAAGTATAGAAGAAGGGGGG